>JAGKTI010020873.1:0-16083 GCA_018397915.1 Birgus latro | reverse complement strand
GGGTTTTCTACCTTTAATTCTCCCCTATGTTTGCACTACACTTATTGGCACTGTATAACTATAGGTAATTTTCACACTGATATGGAGCACTGATTTATCTCTTACACATGTGAGCTGGAAAGGAACAGACACAGGCATGGAGCTGTTACTGACTATTTCATTAATAAATCAGACACATTTTTGGATGTTGATCTAACTTCTTCAACTGGGTGGATAGCTTATTTTAGATGAATGAAGCTATCTGGCACTAGTCAGCATAAAACAAAACATAAATACAATCACCTGTTATTATCCAGAATAAACCAAAAGATGTTCTGTACTGGCCAACAACGATTATACCAATACTATAGACACTAATGATAATGATTCTCTACTGCTTCTGATAATTATATGAACTTAAAAGTAGTTTGTACAAATTGTAATATTATACAATAATACACAGTACTGTATATGGAACAACTACTGGCTCGTGAATTCCTGACCTACACCTAGACGTCTGAAATGCAGTGCGTCAGTGAGGTAGAGTGAGCTGAGGTTGATGTTGCACGGCGAGGGTCGGAACCTAGGGAGAAGCGGCCGTATAGGGTTGGCAAGAGGCATCGCCGGTATGCAGGGGCTGACAAGCAGAGGATTTTGCAGCTCATTGAGGAGGGGTTGGCAGCCCTGAGATACGTCGCCTGACTGAGGCTCCTGACAGCACCATAAGGACACTCAGGAAAAACAAAGCAACTCTCAAAAAGCAGGTGAGTGCATGTAAAATAACAATAAAGTAAATGTGTCTGTGTTTTTTTTCCCTTAACCTATATTTGTGCCACTTTTTTACTGTATCAATATCCACCTAATAGAGTTAGTTTTTAGAGTTAACCAACCAAGTATTAATTAGAACAAATCAGGGGAAGAATATACAGTATTGCAATGAAAATCGGTAATGTTGGCTACTGTTAACGTTGCATTATACCCCTACGGAAGAACACGGAACCCCGCAACAAGCAGGTGAGTCCACGTAAAATAACAATAAAGTAAATGTGTGTGTTTTTACCCCTCAACCTTTATTTGTGCCACTGTTTTTTACTGTATCAATAATCACCTAATGGAGTTAGTTTTTAGAGTTACCCAACGTTAACCAACCAAGTGTTAGAACAATTCAGGGGAAGAATATACAGTATTGTAATGAAAATCGGTAACGTTGGTTACTGTTATGTTGCATTATACCCCTACGGAAGAACACAGAACCCCTCAACAAGCAGGTGAGTGAACGTAAAATAACAATAAAGTAAATGTGTGTGTTTTTACCCCTCAACCTTTATTTGTGCCACTGTTTTTTACTGTATCAATATTCACCTAATGGAGTTAGTTTTTAGAGTGCGATGAGACGCACAAGTCTAGACACAGCAGAGGTGGACAAAATGGCTGTAAGACACCACTTGACACACTAAGACTTAGACTCAGGTGTGGTTGACATAACAGAGGAAGAGATGAACTCTAGTGAAGAGAATGAAAGGCCAGATCACACTGCACAGGAGAAGATGACCACCCAGAAATTGTCCCACAGCCTGTCCACCATAACCGACATGGCAACAACCTTTTAGACATACACTGGGACTATGCCTGAGGCTACCCAGATCCTATCCACCTTGAATGATCTGAAGTCTCAAGTGATGGAAGTCTACAACAGAAGCACTGGAGCAGAGACAAGCCAGGATCAAACGATTTTTTAATGTGACACAGAATGTGGCTGCTATTATGCAAGACTTAGACGTGACAAGAGAGGAGGATGAAGGAGGAGAAGTGGACAGAGAGGAAGTGGAGTTGCTGGAGCTGAATTCGACTTTGAGGGCTTCGGCTTAGGTGACAGGGCTTCCCCAGAGAGGCCCATGTCACCTGGTAACTAGCCCATCCACCCTCAACACACCTTTACCTGCCACTCATGCCAATGTTTACTTTATTTCTGGTAAGGATTTTTGGTGTTGCAGCTGTTTATAACAGCTCTAATGTCATTTCAGGTACATGTTTATTGTGTTATGCTGTATAAGCAACTAGTATACACTCCACATTTAATTTTGGGTAGGGCCTGTTTGGTGTTATAGTACTTTGATAGGGTAAGTAGCTGTCTCACTGGAACGCCCATCTATTTTTCCCATTGATTCTTAACTTCACACTTCGACGTTTCACGTATTGCAACATTTTGGCGGAACATCAAAACAGCGAAAAATGAGGACTTACTTATATGAACCGACCCGGGCCGCCCTTAACCAGCATTTTCCCTGGAACCACCACCACCATGTGTGCCCAAAAGATAACCTGGATCCCCTCTCTCGGACGACACCACCGCGTCCGGAACACGCATCACCTGCTACAGATCCTCCAGTAGATGAGCCGCCCTTCCACCCTCCACGCCGCCTATGCCCACCACCTGCAGCCCACCACTACCACCCATTACTGGACCACCTTCCTGTGCCCCTTCACGCCCTTCCACCAAACACACAATGCCAATGTGTGTCACCTCCAGTTATGGGGTCACAACTCCTTCACGGGGAAGAGTGGTGGAATACATGAGTTAGGGGTAAGGGCTGAAGACGACATGGGCGCTGGTGCAGACGACACCAACACCCCCAGCCCCTCCAGGACTACCGGGGGTCCGCCGCTGACACTGAGCGGCTCAGGACGGGAATGGCAAACCTGTATCCCTCCCCGACGCCCTTCTTACTCCCAGCCGATGTCCCGGGAAGGTAGCAGTGTCTCCGGCCGAAATTCCACTCGCCAGGTAAGGGGTGGAGTTTGCCTACACAACTCCACACAACACTGCGGTATTGGCCACCGTCATACCGGGCAAGGGGCAGAACCGGCCACAGTCCGGCCCCAGTTGTACCCCCGGCCATAAGCCGTGCTGGGTACGAGGCAGGATCAGCCATCGTCTGTCCCTCTGCTACTAGTGCTCCCTGCTCCACGGTACGGGCCATTAGCCATACCAGTCATAGTCCCCTTCGGCCACTAGCTGTGCCAAGCCATAGGGAGAGCAGGCCATAGTCCGCTCTTCTCCTACAGGAGATTCTTACTCCCCTCACGGAGACAGGAAAGAGTGAGCTGTGCCTCATGTAAAGCCTGAGCTCCGACGGGGCAGAGGAACCACTGTGTCGGCCACTAGCCGTACGGGGGAGGCAGAGTCGGCCACAGTCCGCTCATCACCCTCTTTTCCCAGGATATCTCCCAACGGGGCAGTCCCTTGCCTGTCTCACCCTGTTTCCTGTAGCCAGGCGGGACACACCCCCTCTCCTGCAGAGGGAGCAGCTGGGGAAGACCCTTTCCCGGAGCCTTGGTCAGGCCTCACCCAAGGCCTTGGTTCCCCTCAACTCAGCCAGTGTGAGCAGCAGCCGAGGTGGAGCCCCAGCAGACGTAGCAGCCGGCGTCGGGCCCTGTCGACCACTCCCCCAGCCCGAGGTTCCCGTGAGATGGCCCTGACAGCGACGCCGCCCTCCAGCTGTTGCCGCAGTCCAGCCACACCGGGTTCCAGTACCCCGGGGCCCTCAGCTACCCCGGGAGCCGCCCCGAACACCAGGGCGCGACTTACCTGATGGTGGGACCTCTCTGAGCCCATCCCTGACTCGGCGTTGGGCCCGCCTCCTGGCTCTCTTCGGACCGAGCCCCTAGCCCTGCACCCACGTGTGGGGCCCTGTAAAGGCGTGTCACTCCGTCCGCCCTCCTGACGGAGGAATCAACCTTCGGCCCACCAGTGATAGTGAAACAGGTGGACTTTACTGTGTGCGCCTTTTAAACCCAGACATATGTATATGGTCGTATGTGTAACTCGAGTGATTCCTTACAGTGTGTTCTTGTGATAAAGTGGCAAGGAAAACCCAGAGTGTAAGATTGGACGAGCCCACTAGTGATCCTGGTCTAGTGTATATCACAAACGGAGTTCCGCGCCCCCCCCCCATTGAATGAAACACCACAGTGACCAAATAGGAAAAATAATATTGTACCGATTGTGCCACCCTTTGCTTGTTAATCTTCCCCCTATCCAGTGTACAGGCACGTTAGCCACGGTGTGTCTTGCCACCTCTGAGTGTTCCTCTAAAATACCGCAGTCCCCCCCCCTTTGCAGTGTACCACAGCGCGGCTGACTTTCTCCGTGATAGACCGCTGACCAGATTGGTGTCTATCGACACAAGTGTTAATGTAACTGAACCTTTGTATCAGTGCCGTCCAGTGTTATACTATATTGGGAAATTGCAGCAAGTGTATTCCTGTGTCCAAGTGTATAAGTGTTATGCTACGTATTTGTGGGTTGATTTCTTGCCTCTTAAAAATACGCAGGCTACAGCGGGGCCCTATTCTAGACCGGGTCGGTAATTCCAAGGAAAGGACTGGACACAAAAACAAGGCAGTGACTGTTACACACATGTATTACAAATATCTTCCCAGAGACAATAATACGTCAACAAATACATTAGATGCTGGGATGGCTGGGGATGGGTTAACAACTTAACACAAGATTTTACTTGACTGGAAATCTGTCACTGTACCAGCTGGTAGAAAGTATGGTAATATTTACCCAGCACTTATGACACATAAAATACACTTATGATTCAGGACACAGGAATGAATTTACTACAATTTCCCAATCTCGTATAGCACTGGATGGCACTGATATATGAATTACTTTAACACCTATGTCAGACACTCACCTGGCCGGAAGTCTATCTCGAACAGAGTTGGCCTCGCAGTGATCACTGAAAGGGGGACTGCGGTATTCTAGCGGGACATTTAGAGATGGCTAGACAACTAACTCACGTGCCTGAACACTGGGTTGGGTGGAGGTTTAATACACAAGGGGGAGGCATGATTGGAATAACATCCTTTCCTTCTGTTAGTCACTATGGTGTTTCACTCGTGTGCCTGTACACTAGGGAGGAAGAGTTTTAATAAACAAGGGAATGGCATGATCAGCATAATATTATTGTTCTGTTGGTCACTGTGGAGTTTCATTCACTGGGGGATGCAAGGGACTCCACTCGGGATATAAATTAGGCCAAAGTTACTATTGGGCTCGTCCAATCTTACACTCTGGGCTCCTGGTCACTTTATCACGTGAATATACTATAACGAATCACTTGCATGGTATAAACTAATGCACACATATATCTGGGTCTAGAAGGCACACACATAGGTAAAGTCCACTCGTTTCACTATCACCAGTGGGCCGCAGGTTGATTCCTCTGTCCGGAGGAAGGACAGAGTGATGCGCCCCTGGGCAGGGCCCCACACGTAGTCGTGGGACTAAGGGCTCAGCTCGAAGAGAGCCAGGAGACGGGCCTGACGTCGAGTCTGGGAGAGACTCAGAGAGGTCTTGCCCACAGGTAAGTCGCGCCCTGGTGTTCGGGGCACCTCCCGGGGTGGCTGAGGACCCAGGGTAATGGAACCCAGGGCGGCTGGACTGCGGCAACAGCTGGAGAGCGGCGTCACCGTCAGGGTCATCACACAGAAACCTCAGGCCGGGGGAGTAGTGGGCAGGGCCCGACGTCGGCTGCTGGGTCTGATGGGGCTCTGCTTCAGCTGCTGTTCACACTGGTGAAGTTGCAGGGAACCAAGGCCTCGGGTGAGGCCTTGCCACGGCTCGGGAGAAGGGTCCTCTCTGGCTGCAGGATCTCCTGTGGGAGAGAAGCGGACTGTGGCCTGCTCTACCTCCAGCCTGACGTGACTAGTGGCCGACATCGTAGTGGCACAGGGGACAACGGCTTCAGTGCGGCTAGTGGCCTGCTCTACCTCTGGCCTGATGTGACTAATGGCCGACGTCATGGTGGCACAGGGGACAACAGCTTCAGTGCGGCTAGTGGCCTGCTCTACCTCTGGCCTGACGTGACTAGTGGCCGATGTCATGGTGGCGTAGGGGACTGCAGCTCCAGGGCTGCTAGTGGCCTGCTCTACCTCTGGCCTGACGCGACTAGTGGCCGACGTCGTAGTGGCACAGGGGATTGTAGCTCTGGTGCGGCTAATGCCCTGTACCGTGGAGCTAAGAGGACTAGTAGCAGAGGGACAGACTGTGGCCGATCCTGCCTCGTACCCAGTACAGCTTGTGGCCAGTACTGCAACGTTACTCTGGGGGGAATGACTACAGGAGTCGGACGACTTGTGGCCTGTCCTGCCCGACCGACACACGTCCGTGCTGCGGCCCTGTAGAGGGGATGCAACTGGGGAACGGACTGTAGCCGGTTCTGCCCCACACCCGGTATGACAATGGACAATACCGCGGCGTTGCTTGGAGTTGTAAACTCCACCCCTTACCTGGCGAGTGGAATTTCGGCCGGAGACTAGGCGCCGGCGACTGCTACCTTTCTGAGGCATCAGCAGGGAGTAAGAGGGGCACCGGGGAGAGATACAGGTGCGCCGTTCCTGTTCCAAGCCGCTCAGTGTCAGCGGCGGACCCCCGGTGGTACTGGGGAGGTTGGAGGGGTTGGTGTCGTCTGCATTGGCCATCACGTTGTCTGCGGCGTCAACCCCTAACTCCTGTATTTCAGTGAGGTTAGTCACTGACCTGATAAATATGGTTATATATGAGTGTGTTGTCCCAGATGATTGGCTGAAGAGCGTAATTGTAAATGTGTACAAAGGGAAGAGTGATGCCCTGGAAAGAGGAAATAATAGAGGTATAAAGCTCTTAGATCAGATAATGAAGGTAATGGAGAGAGCTTTAGAAGGTATGAATAGAGAAAGAGTGAATATCGATGAGATGCAGTTTGGGTTTATGCCAGACAGGGGGACCACTGATGCCATATTCATTGTTCGACAGCTTCAGGAGAAGTATATTGGAAATAAAAGGGAACTGTATTTTGTTTTTGTTGATTTGGAAAAGGCCTTTGACAGAGTCCCTAGAGAGGTAGTGAAGTTGGCAATGAGAAAGCTTGGGCTGGAAGAGTGGCTGGTTATGGCAGTTATGGCCATGTACGTGGGTGCTCGCACCCAGATAAGAGTGAATGGAGATTTGAGTGACGAGTTTTCCGTGAATGTTGGTGTGCATCAGGGGTCAGTTTTGAGTCCCTTATTGTTTATCTTGGTACTTGAAGCCCTCTCATGTGACTTCAGAGATGGACTCCCGTGGGAGATGTTGTATGCTGATGATTTGGTGTTGATTGCTGAGAATGAAAGGGAGGTGGAGGAAAGATTTAGGAAGTGGAGAGATGGTATGGGGCACAAGGTCTTAAGGGTAAATGCAGTTAAAACAAAAGTGATGATATCTAAGGTTGGTGGCAGTACAGTCAAAGAAGAGGGAGAGTGGCCATATGCAATTTACCACAAAGGTGTGGGAAGTAATTCCATCTTGTGCAGTGTTTGTGATAAATGGGTGCACAAGAGATGTAGTGGTATTAGAGCTTGACTGCAAGATAATGCTGATTTTATGTGTGCGGCGTGTCGGGGAGAGCAGGTGGAGATTGTTAGGAGTGAAAGGATTGAACTTGCTGGTGAGTCTCTTGAGTGTGTGGAAGAGTTTTTTTATTTGGGAGACATGTTATGTGCTGAAGGTGGGGCAGGAGCTAGCTCGGTTGCTAGGGTGAGAAGTGGTTGGAAGAAGTTCAGGGAGCTGTTGCCTCTCCTGACACTGAAAGGATTCTCCCTACTTGGTAAGGGGTCTTTGTATGTAGCATTGTGTGATGATGTATGGTAGTGAGACCTGGGCAGTAAGGGAAGAGGATGTTCACAGGCTCAAACGTGCAGAAATGACAATGATTAGGTGGATGTGCAGTGCGTCCCTGCGTGCAAGGCCTGGGGGGGCTGGATTTACGATTGAAGAGTTGAGAGGTAGGATGGGACTTGAGTGTATTGGTGCTGTGGTGAAGAGAGGTAGACTGAGATGGTTTGGGCATGTGGAAAGGATGGGGGATGATAACTGGGTGCAGAAGGTGAAAAATGTTAGTACAGTATTGGGGAAGGAGTTGTGAGTGGTAGACCGAGAAAAACGTGGGACGAGGTCATTAAGTGTGACCTCAGGGTTAAGGGACTGAACAGGGAGGCTGCCACAGATCGAGGAGCATGGAAAGCCGCCATTAGGCAACCAAGACCGACGCATGCAAGCAGGTTGGAGCCTTCAGAAACAAACGAACAAAAAACGAACGATAAATTCAAGATAGAGAGATGGAAATTTTATACCATGCTGAAGCAAAAAGATCTATGCTGTAGTAACTGTTCATGTTTTCTCTGAATAGGGTCGTCCAGTCAAAACTGTCAATCTCCCCAATATCATTATTGTTAACAGCACCCTGGCTCTACTTCCCACCCAAAGGTGGGGCAAGGTAAGTTCAGAAAGCAAGGATAACAGAAAAAACATAACAAAGGGAGAACCAGTCAAGAGCATGCCAAATGAAGTGGGCCACACTCATCAACTCACCATTCGAGCCCCCAGAATCCTGACTGCACCACAAGAGCATAAGCATCCATGAATAAGGATATATGGTAATTCTTTCATTTCATTCTGCCATGGATACCTCGATGTGGTGTCACTATACAGCCGTGCAACCACTGCCCAGTTATATAAACGTCTCTCAACTCCCCCCATTCCCAAAGGATGGCGAACTGCAGAATGGCAACTCAAGCCTGAAGTTCACTGCATTCATATATATGAATCATATTTCAGATGAAACTGGGCCCTGGGACCACCACAACAACTGTCACAGTACTGTGATAGCAAAACACATTCCTTCCTTAACTATTTATTTAGCCAGTAACACACATTATATGTAATACAGCAAAAATCATTTTTTCATCAGCATGGTTTGGTGCTGGAGAAGGATGCCTTCATGCAGTGCAATAACACACCTGTGTGGATCTACCACCCAGTTTTATAACTGTCCCTCAATTACCACCCTCTCCCTAAAAAGGAGGAGGGTGGACATTTGAGGGGAAAAAAAGGGGGAGGGGGGGGGCAATTGCTGCCTGCATTCTACTGGTTCACATATAGATAAGCCTCCATAGATAGCAAAACCACCAAAATAAGTCTTATTGTAAGATGATGTGCTCCAAAACAGTATACTGTAGTATGTTTGGGAGATGGTGAATCAGCTTTACAGGCAACACTGGAGGTTATAGGCAATATTTCTATAACTTACTGAATTTGGCAGCAAAAAATGGAGTGTCATGAAAATGTATGATATAACAAGGAGTTTCTGCATCCTCTTGTACAGTACATAATGTATATATCAATTAACACTGACACAGTTCACACAAACATCATAAAAGACAGCTATCACATCATACACAGAAATAAACAGATTAGGAAGGGCTATTTGCAAGCCTATTAGGGTGATGAGAATACAGCCATAAAGATCCTTGCTATGCATCTCATTACCCCATGTCAACAGAAGGATAAAGGGAAAAAAAAATCAGAGAATGGGACATATCCTAAGTAGCTGAGGCAACTTTGTATTACCTTTTCCATAGTGATTTATCTTGCATATAAACATTTTTGTGTGTTATATATACTGTTTTAATATCAATATGATGTTGGAAAGGGGTGCCTTCACATGGCGGCACTAACAGCCAGGCAATGGACCTGTCCAGTTATACAAATGCCCCTCAATTTGCCTCCCTATCTCCTGAAAGAAGGATAGTGAACTGTGTGAAATGGACAACTTCGGCCTGCAGTCCACCAGGTTCATGTCCAGATGAGTCTGGAGTCCCAACAACACAACTAATGTCAGTATGGTTTCAAGCAATAAAATACATGAGGATACTGAGGTGTAATAGGGAGAATAAACTGGCAAGCAAGAAGTGTTACAATATCTCCCTTGCCACTTAAATAGTATACAATCCAGTATAATGAATGTGTGGATACATAAACAACAAAGCTATATCCAGTCTCAAATTACCACTCTGGACACATATGGGCTCAGGGCTAGGCTACTGTACTCTTAGGCTGTAGTTAGGAATATATTTTCTAATCTCATGTATAAGAATGCTTATACACATTTTTATCTACACTCAGACAGCTACCAAACACTTAAAAATCAAACCATAGTAACTATAAAAGTTTTACCATCATCATCCAAACCTGTTATTCCCACTTAAAAGTGGAGTGAGGTTAGATAAAATGAACATGGGAAAACCTGACAGAAGGAGAACTATCAAAAGCCTGTCTACTTAAATGGGCCACACTCTCATTCACTCATCGTTCATGCCCCTGAATGTGGGGCGGGGGAGGGGGTCGTAATAAGTAACTCGTAAAGACATTTCTCCTATAAACTAGTTGCACTCCTTTATAAATACAAGCCTGGAACACTCAAGGACAGGTGACTGACTCACACCCATTGTGAAAATAGATGATACACACATAAAAATGCACATGGCCATCATTCCAACTGGCACACTTCAACCACTTGATATACCTCCAACCCTCAATTATTTACACATTACATATCCATTCACCACAATATTTAAGATGAAGCTGAATGACAGTCCCATGACCATCAGGCTGCCATCTCTCCAACCCACTTCACTATCCCATCCCTCCACCTCACTAACATACTCGCTCCAAGTCACTCTCTCATTCCCTATTCTCTCCACAGAGCCAAACCATCTCAAGGCACTTCTAACACTTTGCAACACACCTACATTCACACCACAGTGCTCCTCAACTTCCTCATTGTCTGTCTCACTCTCCACAAAACTTCAAATTACTTTTAATGGTACATACACCACACTTTATAAGCTGATGCTATAAGCCTGTTCTATGATCATTAAGGTGTCCTCCCTCCATGTCACACCACCTTCACTCATATACTAGTCCAATACATGTCTCCACCTCTCTTATATATACCCTCCTTCTCCATTCTCTCCTCACAGCCAAATCATTACTTCTTCCTTCCACCACGCTCCTTAAGCTGTAGTTGTATGACTGTACCATGACCCACATTGTAGAAGGCCAGAGACTGGGAGTCCTTAAAGAATAGTCCATCCCTAGCCAGCTTCTGTTTGCCTGGTGGAAGTCCTGTTTGGTCATGGAGTTTAGCCTTTACAACAGATACGGGATCAGTCAGAGGCAACGAAAGAGTTAATGTCTGGCCAGAGAGACGCCACTCGGGCTTATCTTGTACCATAGGAACCACAACTTGGAATTTGACTGGGCCGTTGAACCTGCGAGTCCATTCTTGCTCTGGTACGAGGGACTCTTCAGTGCGGGCTCTTTTGGCAGCAGGACCATCATCATCATCCTTATCTCCACCCACTGATCCTCCCATGGGGCCATTCATGCCCCCTGGAGGTCCACTGGCAGGTGCTGGCTGGGGCTGGGAGGGCATAAACCCAACCTGTGGTGGGGCTGGGGGCATGAAACCCCCAGGTCTGGGTGCCATCATAACTGGAGGGCGTGGCACCACCATGACTCCACCCCCTGGAGGCACCATGGGGGCCATGGGTGGAGGAAGAGGGGCCCCTATATTCACTGTCATCATGGACTGAGTTGGGGTAACAACAGGTTTCGGGGGAGGGGGGGCTGGAGTGGACTTTGGTGGGGGCGGTGGTGGAGGTGGTTGTGGTTTTGGTGGGGGCTGTTGTGGTTTGGGGGGAGGAGGGGGTGGTTGGGGCTGTCTATTCTGGGGAGGACTGGCTGATGATGATGGTAGCTTTGGTTGTGGACCAATTTTTTCCTTCTCCTGGTCTGGCAGAAGACCTTTTACCTTGTGTATCTGATGAATCTGTTCATTAATGGAAATATTTGCTCTGGCTGCTCTAGTTGCTGCCTCCATAGATCCTGTATGCCCATCCCAGGTTACTTTTTCCTCTCGCTTCTCCTCCTCTCCGATCTTCTTACCAATGATTGTCTCCTCATCTCCGGCACCGAAAATATCGGTACGTCGCTCAGCCAACTGCTTGAGAGATGAACGAATGGAGTCACCAGTTGCAAAGACAGTGTCCTGGTTAGATCGCTCTGCTAGTTGCCTGTCCCTATCCTCTAGCCAGCGGGGATCCAGCATATTAATACGCAAATGCTGTCCCACCTTATCCGGGGCAATTCTTTCTCCAGTGATTGGTGATACAAGGAACTGGTCTGAGTCTGTGCCTGTTCGTTGGGTTCGTGGGGCTTGACGTGGGTTGTAGTCCTTTACAACGACTTGTCCTGCAATAGGGGGCACTGGAGCAGGCTGTGGAGGCTCCCGGGGCAAGGGTGGGGGCAGTGGGGTGGCTGGCTGTGGAGCCTTCGCCTCTGTCAGTGGTAGCGCTGGTGGCGGGGGTGGCGGAGGTGGAGGAGCAATTGCTGGTTCCTCATCTGATTCCTCTTCTTCATCCTCATCCTCACTGCTGCTCTCTTCATCCATATCCTGAACTTGTGTGTCATCATGATCTCCAGGAGCTCCTTGTTCTTCTTCTGGCTCTTCTTCATCATCACTTCCTAACACCATATCTGTAAAAGGCAGTATGAGTTACACTTGCCAAGATACTATGTAAAATACATTTTTATGTAAAATGGAACATTGTAAGCATGGACGTAATGCCTATGATATGGTTTCAGGATCCCAAGGGCTTGAATGTTAAGTGAATGACAATATGGCTCATTTAACTGGGCAGACTTTGACTAGTTTCTCCATCTTTCCCCCCTCTCTGGATTCTACTTCATCCAATTGTGGGAAAAGATGTATGGTTGATGACGATGACGATAATGACGATGATGATGGAAGCAACATCATATGAAATACCCAACCATTATGAATTATAAACCCTTATAGGTCACATTCACTTGAGGCACCTATTTCAATTGGATACTAAGTTACAAATATACCCAGCATTATATATATATATATATATATATATATATATATAGTAATCCCTCCAATATCCGACGTAATAGAGCCAAAGGCATGTCCGGATATTGGTTTTGTCCGGATATTGGTCCTGAAGCTCCAGCACTGGTTTTTCATGACCCTAACCTAACCTAACCTAAATCAGAAAACTACTTTCCTACCTCCCTAGTGGACATGTATAGCACTTATTTAGGTCCCTTTTCACATAAATAATGCATACATAGCATGAATTTATTGAATTTTAACCAAAAAATGATGATTTAGGGGTGAGTGAGTCATAGGAGCTCAGAACTTGCCTGCATAGTATAAGTAAGTATCGGACATGGAAATCATCTTTTCTCACATTTTATGCACTAAATTATTGGATACAAAGCAACAAATACAGTAAATGATGTTAACTGCTACCAGAAAAATGGTTAGGTTAGGTTAACTTAGGTTAAGTTTGGTTAGGTTAGGTTAGGTTATGACCGGACATGAATTTCACTGCTTCAACCTTTTTCATAGCTGGTGCACTTAATAACCATGCATGAAAGAATTAAATTAAAAGCAGGAAATTATGATTAACACAATGTTAGGTTAGGTTAGGACCGGACATGAAATTCACTGCTTCAACCTTTTTTCTAGCTGTTTTACTTAAGAACCATGCATGGAAAAATTAAATAGCAAGCAGGAAATTATGATTAACATTTAGGGTAATTTTTTAACACATGTACAGCATCATGAAAACAGGTTAGGCATGAAAATCTTTATGGTAACCATAGGTTAGTTTAGGTTAGGACCGGACATGAAATTCACAGCTTCAACCTTTTTTCTAGCTGTTTTACTTAAGAACCATGCATGGAAAAAGTAAATTGCAAGCAGGAAATTATGATTAACATTTAGGGTAATTTCTTAACACATTAAGAGCATCATGAAAACAGGTTAGGCATGAAAATCTTTATGGTAACCATAGGTTAGGTTAGGTTAGGACCGGACATGAAATTCACATCTTCCACCTTTTTTCTAGCTGTTTTACTTAAGAACCATGCATGGAAAAATTAAATTGCAAGCAGGACATTATGATTAACATTTTTGGTAATTTTTTAACACATGTACAGCATGATGAAAACAGGTTAGGCATGAAGTTAGGGTACACGAACAAAAAGCGGCCGTCCTGATGTAATAACCCACTCTATCATCTCAGACTCTGACAGGAAGACGTTGCACCTGACACACCTTTCCAATTGAGAATCATCAGCACTTCTCACCAACACTTTCACCAAGTTTTTTTTTTTTTTTATAACTGGAATAACATCACTTCACTGCACTGTACACAACAGTAAATTCCCGTGTGGTCTAGTGACGATCCCTGGAGAATTTAATCGCTGTCAGAGTCCGAGATGAGCAGACGGAGGCGGCGTAGGGGCATCTTGGTGCAATGTGGTGATACACTATCCACTACAGAGGACTCCGAAGATAGACGCAAACTAACATCCAGTGGTGATTCAGCCGTACCTGATGTGCTGGGCTGTGGATCGGAGCTAGAAGGCCTGTCTTCGTGAGATGATGGTGTGGAGCGAGAGTGGACGACGGCGGGGTTGACTGGCCTGAAAAAACTCTCAATGGTTGATTGACGCAGAGGACGACGATTTTGACGATTAATGATGCGTTGCCTGTAACCTTGCACTTGACTCGCCAATTCCAATGACCCCATCTCTCTGTCGCAGTCCGGGTGTTCTGGTAGTCAAGGACGAACTCCACATAGTGCCAGATTGTGCTCAGCCTGGGGATGGGGCAGTTGCAACCTGTGAGGAGTCCGCATCGTCATCGCTGTCCTCGTCAGAATCTTCCTGCTGGGTACTGGGACCAGCAACAGTAGATGCGATCTCGGTATCAGACATGATCTGATACCCAGGATCGCCCTCGTCATCATCAACCACTTGTGCACTTCGTCGACATCCACATCGTCTCCACCCGTACAAAGCCTTGCATGAAAGTCATCCACGTCAAAACCCAGAAAATCGTGCACCACGTCACTTCCATGAAGTAGGCAAGACCAACCATTTTCTAAAGTCTTGACAGAGACTTCATTCCATGCATTTGCCCAGTTGTAGATGGCAGACTTGAGGGTGTATCGGTGAATGTTTTCGAGTGTTTTTTGTCCTCGCATGTCACGTCCTTCCCTGCGATCGTCCTCGTCCTCGCACACAACCATCACCTCGTCCAAAAACTTCCGTCCTTATAGCCTCTTCGTTGCCACAATCACTCCCTGGTCCATTGGTTGGATGAGAGCGGTTGTATTAGGTGGCAAAAACAGACACCTGATGCGACCATTCTCTGCCACCAACTCCTTGTCTGACGGATGCGCAGGTGCACTGTCAAGAATCAGTAGGGCCTTTACCTGGTCTCGTCGGATTTTCAGTGTCTCCGTCTGATAACGAATGACCTCCTTAACAAAGTGTCGGTGGAACCAATTCTTGAAGATCTTGGTTGTGAACTAAGCCTTCAGAGAATGATACCACACGACAGGAAGGGCATTCATTAACCCACGAAGGCACCTAGGCTGCTTTGCACGGCCTACAATAACGGGCTTGAACAGGTGCATGCCGTTAGCATTGGCACAGCACAAAGCAGACACACGTTGCTTCGAGAGCTTGGGGCCAGGTAAACGCTTCTGTGTCTCCTCAGCGAGAGTGTTTGTGGGTATTGAACGATAAAACAGGCCAGTTTCGTCAGCGTTGTAAACTTGACCAAGAGTGAGGCCCTCCCTATCAATCAAGCCATTCACCTTCTGCCGAAACTGTTCTACTCCTTCGTCGTTAGTGTCCAGAGCTTCGCCATGGGTCTTACGGTTGGTAAGTCCGTGTCGTAACTTAAATGCGAAGAGCCAACCTTCAGATGCCTTGAAGTCTGGGGCGTCGTGTAGCCTTGCGAACTTTTCAGCAGCAGCTTTCAGCTCCGTTCCACGTACCAACACACCAGCAGCTCGTCGTTGTCGATACCAAATCAACATGGAGCGGTCAATGTCTGCATACTTAGGAGTAAACATCACCTTCCTCTGCACGTTTCGTCTGGTCTTCGATGCGAAATCAGCCGTGTACTGCTGTAGTTTGTCTCGGGACTTCTTGATATCAAACAAGGTGGAGCGAGGGAGGTTGAACTCATGTACGATGCGCCCTGTTGACCAGCCGGCGTCCACCTTGTCCAATATCTGCCTCTTCTTCTCCAAAGTCAGAACCACTCTCTTCCTCTTCTCAGGAGGCGGGGCCATCATCACACACATGATGAAGAAGGTGAAGAGCAGTATCAAGCACTGTAG
>JAGKTI010020872.1:0-16083 GCA_018397915.1 Birgus latro | reverse complement strand
CCTTTCCTCTCTTCTCCCTTCCATCACAACCCTTTCCTCCCTTCTCCCCTCGCATTCACTCTTCTCCCTTCTCTCTCACGCCTTGCTTCCCTCTTTCACGCCCCATTCACACCCCCCGACCACACATCTCTCTCTCTATCTCTCTCTCTCTCTCTCTCTTTCTCTGTCTATCCATCTATCTCTCTCTCTCTCTGTCTTTCAAACCATCACGCATCACCTTCTTGTATAGCACTCTCCCTCTCTGTCATAAACTTGACACTTTCTTATCGCCTTTCATCCACAGTTTCTGTCTGCCTGTCTCTCTGCCTGTCTGTCTGTTTGTTTGTCTGTCTGTCTGTCTCTGTCTGTCTGTCTCTGTCTGTCTGTTTCTCTCTCTCTCTCTCACCCTTCTTCACACCCAGCAATCGCACCCTTACACACCACTTCCTTCTTCACAGCACTGCCTCTCTCTATCTCAAACTTGTCTTCCTTTTGTGGCAGACTTTTTCTGCCTCTTATCCTCCATCCCTCCACCCCTCTATCTCTCATCCTCTCTCTCCCCTCTCTCCTGCACTCTCTCTCCCTCCTGCGCACCCCATTCACTCCCTCACACTCCATTCACTCCCCCACACATTACTCTTTCCTCTTTCATGCCTTTCTACCTTCCCGTCGGGTGCTGGAGAGAGACGCCTTCACGTGGTGGCACTGATATAACAGAGTGGCTCTGCTTCCTGGTTATACAAGCGTCGCTCAGCTATTTCCCTAACCCCAGAAAAGAGAAAGGAGGAAGGAAGCAGGAGGGTAACTTAAGCCGCCAGTCCACTGGGTTAACTTTCTGGTGAGCCTGGGGTTACAACAACAACAACAGTAATAATAACAAAAACAACAATAACAACACCTTTTACTAGAGCAACAATAAGAATTACTACCACTAGTACTACTGCTACTACTACTGTTACTGCTATTACAACTACAACTACTAAAAAAACAACAGCAGCAACAATAACACAACAGCAACATCATCAACTACTAATACTACTACTACTGCTGCTGCTGCTGCTGCTGCTACTGCTACTACTACCACGGTCACCCCTACCACCACCTCTCTGCCACAAACTTTTCTCCTTTACTCTGTCTTTGTGTCGCAGCATCTGTCTTTGCGATATATTTTTCACACTACTATATAGCAAATTATAATGTGTGGGTCATTCCGTTTTAATATCAAAGTCAATTAATAACATGCAATATGATATAAATTGATATATGTGCAGAATTAGTCGGGCACTCGCAGAGCGCATACTTTCGCCAATACCGGATCCGGTTCCATCCCAAAACTTAATCTATTTTTTCTTGGCCCATGGCCCACCAATCCGCAAAATTTCATTGAAATTCATTGAGAACTTTTGGAGATACTGTGTTGTAGGATCTGGATCCAGATCCGGATCCGCCCCAAAATTTAATCAATTCTTTCTTGGACCATAGCCCACCCTTCCACAAAATTTCATTGAAATTCAATAAGAACTTTTGGAGATATGGTGTGAACAAACAAACAAATAATTCCGGATTACAACCAAAATCTACTCGATTGTTCATTGGGCTATACACCAACGCTGGGTAAAACATATACCTCCTGGCGGAGGTAAATAAATTGCTAACGAAGAGGTATTACGAAATCTACAAAGTCACTCGGTATCACAGTTCCGTGGATTATTCAAAGGGAGAAATAATTTTTGTCTGTCTGTCTCTCTATAAACCTGTCAGTTTGTCTTTCTATTTATTTATTTACCTTTGTCTGTCTGCCTGCCTGCCTGCCTGCCTGCCTGCCTTTCTGTCTGTCTTTCTATCTGTCTACCGGTCTTTCTGTCTGTCTGTCTGTCTGCTAGCCTACCTCTCTATTCACCTATCTCTCTCTCTCTCCGTTTGTCTCCCTATAGCCAGACGCCTTTATCCCAGAAGTGGTGCTCACAAACGGATCGCCTCAGTGTTATTCTGTCCTGCATCACGGGGCTGCCCTTTCTACAGCTCACAACTCCTCCCTCATATACTCACATATGGAAGTTATGTTTATTAAGAAGGGACGACATTTTCGACACCACGTAGAAATCTTCCTTTAGTAAAACTCTTCCTTTTCCTTTCCTTGACCTTAATCTTGTCCTTTATATACAGGCCCTTTATATGTGATATCTTTTTTCTCGTTTCTACCAGTTAGTACAAGACAATATTAATTATATTTCTAAACAGAGCCTTATCATTTTTCCTAATATTATTCACTCATTCAGTCTGAGGATTTTTATCTATCTAACGTTAGACGATTTAATTCAACTTTCCTCTCAAAGAGTATGTATTAATGAAGGCTGATGATATGTCTAGTCACTTTAATTCGAAAAACCTCCCCAAAACCGAAAAACTATCGTCTGTACATAAAATAAACTGAACAAGGCGCCACAGACTGAAGAAATATACAGTTTCTACCGTCCACTCCTTTCCTTCCCTTCCTTCACCTCTCACGCGTTTCTTCCCATTCTCTCATTTTAACACTTTATCATTTAATTCTCCCCTCACATCATTTATTATTTTTCCCATCCATTCCCACTTTTTCCTCCGATCCTTCCCTCTTCCTCTTTTCACATTTTTAACCTCTCGTCGAACTGATGGCGTCCTGCTTTGTTTATTATTACTTTCTTCAACTTATGATTGGAATAGTGAAGGGAAAAACTGTATACAACTTCCTTGGCACGAAAAGTCTCTCCAGTGTTGAAGTAAAAGTACATGAGACTGTAAAAAAAAAAAGTCCAATTCAAAGTGTTAATCATTTTATTTATATATTTATTTATTTTACTCCCATTCACTACTTTCTCCCTCTTCCTCCCACTCCTGCTCTGTTCCTACTCCCACTCATCACCTTCTCTCTCTCCCTCCATTGCTATTCTATTCCTACTCACACTCATCCATTTTCTCCCCTTTCCTCCCACTCATACATTCATTCCTACTCCCTCTCACCCATTTTCTCCCTCTCCCTCTCACTCCCACTCATCATACTCCCGCACACATACACAGTTTCACCCCCTCTCTCTTTTTTTTTTTTTTTTCCTCGGTCACTCATCACTTCCTTAGCGCCATAAGCCGAGTTAAAGGTTGGTCCTCAGCACAAGTCATCACCATTAATTCTGTATCAGCCGCCCCCTCACTCTCTCTCACCCACTCACTCTTAATTACCTCCGCAAAGGAGGTTATGTTTTCACCCCTGTCCGTTTGTTTGTTGGTTGGTTGGTTAGTGAGCAAGACTACACAAAAACTACTGGACGGATTTCCACGAAACTTGGTAGAAGAATGGATCTTGGCCCAGAATAGACTCCATCATATTTTGGTGCGGATCCGGATAAAGGTGCGGATCCAGGAATTTTTTTCACTTCTTTAACATAGCGAGGTAGGGCCTTTATCGACATTTTCGTAAATTATTTAGTGAATATTGCATGGATTTTGATGAAAAAAAATCAGGCATATTTAGGATGTTGGTATCCACGAATGTTTACGGTTTGGCGTGGATCCATATAAAATTCCGGATCTAGCGGATTTAAACATGCCTTTTTAGAGAGGTAGTCTTTTTCCAGCTGCGTGTTGGGGCTTGGCGGAAGTATGCGCTCTAATAAGTGCCATTCTAGTTTATATATTTGGTTGTCTCTCTCTCTCTCTCTCTCTCTCTCTCTCTTTATCTCTCAATCTATCTATCTATCTATGTTTTTGTCTCTGTATGTCTAGCTTTGTCACTCTGTCTGTGTGTCTGTCTGCCTGTTTCTCTCAATCTACCTCTCCATCTCAACCACCTCCCCCATATTTAAAAATTTATTCTCACATCCATTTTATTTCTCCTTCTCTCCCAACGCCTCCCCAACAAAGACCCACACTCAGTAGATCCTGCAGTAGTTTCTTGTGCTTTAGGAGACTTCTGCCACATCCTACCCACTGATTAGATTTACATATTACACCTTCATAGTCTCAGGTGTACATGCTTTTGAGGGGGAGCTGTGGAAGAATGGATGATGGGTGGAGGCATACTGTGCTCTCATTTCTCAGTGCAATGGAAGGATAGTAATAATAGTTGTAGTAGTTATGGTAGTAGTAGTAAGCCTAGTGGTGGTGGTGGTAGTAGTAGTAGTAGTAGAAGTAGTAGTAGCAGTTGTTGTAGTAGTTTTTGTTGTTATTGTTACTGTTTTTGCTGTAGCCCCAGGTTCATTTCAGTGTGAACCTAGTGGACTGTAGAATGAAACTCTTCCTCTCCTGCCGTCCACCGTCCTCCAATCGGGGGATAGGGGGGAGGTTGAGGGAAGTTTGTACAACCGGACAGCCCCACCGCCCACTATATTGGTGCCACCTGGTGAAGGCTTCTCGCTCTCTGTGAATAAATACACGTATTACCACTTGTTATAATTTCAACTCACATTAAGCATAATTTTCAGTATCTCACAGTTTTTAAATTTTCGTACATGGTGTGCTTATATAAAACATAAGGTCGTCCATATATAACTCAGTCAGCATTATCAGTGTTTAACCTGAATCATAAATTCATTTTCCACTCCAGCGGCCATAAACACGCCCTCACCAGCAGACTGAGTCGTTCCTACAGGTCATAAATTTACCATCAAGTGAGTTTCAAGTAGAGTGCTATTTGCGAGCCACCCTGAAAAGGCGATATTAGGAGCCTCCTAAGCCGACGAGACTACTTACTTGATGGACAGTAAATCTCATCAGCCTCCAGCACGATCACGTATTTTTTTTTTTGTTCTAATCAAACCATCACCAAACGATTTCACTCAACATTAAGAGGATTTTCTAGGGGTTAATGAAGGGTGTATCTAATCTCCAGCTCGAAAAGCCTCGTCAGGGCTGAAGAAAATCGTCTGGAGATAGCAAGTACGAAGTAAAAATGTCATGGGAGTGAAATGGTTAAGTCTTCCATCGTCGAGGGGAAGGCAAATCCTCAATATTTTTTTTACATAGTTTCTGAAGTACAAGATGAGAGAGAGAGAGAGAGAGAGAGAGAGAGAGAGAGAGAGAGAGAGAAGTGGTGTTTAGTCTGGCCACTTTGTTTTAGTCCTCGTTGTTTTGAAGTTCCTTATATACATTTGCGTTCTCNAGTCATACTGTGCTCTCATTTCTCAGTGCTATGGAAGGATAGTAATTGTAGCAGTAGTAGTAGTATATAGTTGTTGTTGTTGTTGTTGTTGTAGTAGGTGGTGGTGGTAATAGTTGTGGTAGTAGTAGTAGAAGTAGTAGCAGTGGTTGTAGTAGTTTTTGTTGTTATTGTTACGGTGGTTGCGGTAGTCCCAGGTTCATTTCAGTGTGAACCTAGTGGATTGTAGAATGAAACTCTTCCTCTCCTGCCGTCCACCTTCCTCCAATCGGGGGATAGGGGGGAGGTTGAGGGAAGTTTGTACAACCGGACAGCCCCACCGCCCAGTATATTGGTGCCACCTGGTGAAGGCTTTGTTTTAGTCCTCGCTGTTTTGAAGTTCCTTATATACTTTTGCGTTCTCAGGCTTAAGAATCCGGCCATACGTCTCTCCTTCATGGAAACCTAAGTACTGCCCTGTCTCCCCGTCTATGAAACCCCTTACCTGCCTTATAATCCTGATACTGGTGCTGGAGACGCCTTCATGTGGTGGCACCTATATAACTGGGTGGCTCCACTGTCTGGTTATACGCATAGACATCCCACAGTTCCCTCCCTATCCCCCAAAAGAAGGATAGTGGGCTACTGGAGAAGGGCAACATTAGCTTGCCGTCCACTGGGTTCACATTCATATGAGCATGGGGTTGCTACTACTACTACTACTACAACTACTGCTAATACTATTACTACTACTACTACTACTACATCTACTGCTACTAATGCTGCCACTGCTGCAGCTGCTACAACTACTACTACTACTACAACTACTACTACTACTACTATTTCTACTATTACTACCACTACTACTGCTGCTACAACTACTACTGCTACTACTACTACTACTACTATTCATCTTCGTACAGTATTAGGCTACCTAGCACGGATCGGTCAGACTGTTGGACTCAGTTTGTCTGGAACTCGTCCCTGTTTACCCAGCAGAACAACTGAAGCCTTAGATATAAGCGAACTATTGTTGGGTCTTGCGCTGAGGAAAAATTGGACAACAACAACAACAACAACAACAAAAGTTTTCGAGAGGAATTTTTGGACATGGAAAAAAGTTGATTAATCTCCTCACTGACCCTCCTGCAGTCAATAGGCATAAATTATTTTTTTCCCTCCATCCTCAATAAAGCTTTCACTGGCTTTGAAGTTTTATGTTTGTATACCGAAGATTCCCTGGCTTATTCCTAGCTTTCCTTGTCCCCTCCTCCGCCACCCTTGCACGGTTTCCTTAATACCTTAGTCTACCCTTAATATGCCCTTTTAGTTAAATTTTATTGCATGCACGACACCCCCTACATATTTCAGTCACCCACAGACTGTCCTCCCATGCAGAGTTTCTAACGATCTCAACCTTCAATATTACTCCTTGCCCCCGTACAGAATGAGGTGCTTTTATTCTTAGCGTAAAGTGTTGTGGTTTTAGGTCATCTCCTCCATTTTATAGCACGAAGCTGCTTAACTGAGGTTGTCTTTCTCCGGTACAGGCATTTATTATGCACAAAACAAAAAAAGAACCATTGGCTGGAGGTCTATAAAAGTCTATCCTTCTCAGAGAAAAGTGAATAAATGAGAGAGATAATCAAGAATCGTTTATTCCGAGATTCCTGGACACATTGCGTTTAATAGACTGAAGGTAATAGAGGGGGAAATACTGCCTGAAAAATACTATTCCCAGTTGACCACCTGCATACATGAAGGACTGTGAATAGGCTACTGGTTATTGCATTAGGGATGGTATCAAAGTAATTGGTGTTTCTCAGATAGAGGTCAGAAATTTCTCCATTTCCTGGTGTGTAGTGCCGGCAGTGAGAGAATGTGGAATGTCTCTTGAAACTCTTCATGGTCAGCAGATTAGGAGTGGGAAACTTGGGTCTATTTCCCTCGTACAGTAGTAATCTGTACCAGTTATGTATTGTATCTTCTTTCTCTCACCACCAAACATTTTTTTTTTATTTACTTTTTTTTGGCGGGGTGAGGTGGGGGGAAGGAATGGTCTTGGAAGAGGAGGGGTTATTTTTCTCATGGAAGTCTGTACAGGCAATGTAGTGTATCCTCTCCTCCAGTTCGTCGCTCACCGATCCCTGCCTCCCCTCTCTCTTATCTCCTCCTCTCATACAGACCCCTCCAACCCATCCGTGGCCCCCATTTTCCACTCACAAATCCTCCCCTTTCCCTCCCCTCTCTTTTAATCCCCCACATCCCCTCCGTCTTACTTCGTCCCCCCTCAAGGCTTTATGGTTTCCACCCATTCCCTCTTCCCCTCCCCCATTTAAACTCTTCCATCACACTTGCTTTCCTTCCCTCTTCCCCTCTCCCAGTGTTCTCCTCCCGTCTTTATCTTTTCCTTCTCTCTCTCTCTCTCTTTCTCTCTACATGTGTGTGTGTGTGTGTGTGTGTGTGTGTGTGTGTGTGTGTGTGCGTGTATCTCTTTCATTCATTTTTTTTCCTAACATTTCATCAATCCGCCTTCTTGTCCATCAGTGGCTCACCCTCTCCATCACTCACCAGGCCCGATGGAGTCAGCCAGTACAACAACGGGACCTGCTGGATATGAGTTTCATCCGCTTCCCCACAGCCGAGCGTCGCCTCATCAGCACCGTGGGCCTCAGGAAGAAGATGACCATTAATGCAGGCTTCTCCAGGTCGGCGGAGACTACGTCGGCAGAGGTGAGTTGTGCCGGGGCGTGGTGAGGTGTAGCGTAGTGTGAGGCTGATTTGGCGGGGATACGGGGATGTGTGGTGAGGTCTGAGATGAGGGGAGATGACGGTGTGACGAGGTAGGATGGCTTGTCGTGAGATGAGGTGGTAAAAACGATGCTGTGATGAGAAAAGATGGGGTGTGGTTAAGTGAGGTGATGATGATGATGTAGTGTGTCGTTAGGCGTAGTGGTGATAATGATGTGTGTGTGTAGTAAAGTGGTGTGTGAAGGAAGGTAAGCGTGGAATGGGTTGGAGTTGAGTGGAATGTGGTGGTGTGGTGTGGGATGGGGTGAAGTGAGGTAGGATAGTTGAGATTTAGTGTGAATGGAAGCACAAGTGAGAGGAAGAGTGATGAAGAGGAGACTGGAGATAAAGTTAGAAGATTAATGGTGAGCAGAGAGCAAATACGAGAGATATACGTAAAACAGAGGTGACGAGAACGTAACAGGGGTAAACAAAGGAGAAACGAGGTGAAATGAGGTGAGACTAGAGACAGGGTAAGCCAAAATGAAGTGAGATTAGAGGTGAGCTGATATGAGGCACAATGAACTCAGGGAAACGGACGTGAGGGGAAGCAAAAAGTGAGAGAGCTGGGAGCTGATAGATAAGCAGACCAGAGAAAAAGATGAAGCCGGATGTAAAAAAATGATGAACAAATGATGACTAGATAAGAGAGAACGTGACTGAGGAAGAGGGGAACAAGGGCCAAAAGAATATGAACGAAGAGATTGCAACGTTTGAAGAGGTGAGGAGAGGTATTAAAGATAATGGGAAAAAAGGAGTAGTAGGGGAGACGAGAAGAAAGAGAAGATGAAGAGAGATGGCAAAACTTTGAGGTTTATGGGGTGGGATTCAAGAGAAGGGAGAGGAGGGGGAGGAAAGATGAATATTTGAAACTATGAAGGCAGATGGCAAGTTTTTAAAGTGTCAGAAATATGGGCCATGAGAAGAAGGAAGAAGACGGAAGAAAGGAGATGAGAAGACTGAGAAGAGGTGAAGGAGGGGAAAGATGAAAAATGAAAGGAAAAAATTATGTTGAGAAAACAGGGGTAAGATGTAGGATTTAAGTGAAAGAAAATGAGAAGAAGGAGGAGAGGGAAGCATAAGACAGTTGAGATGAGGTAAAAGAAGAATAAGAGTAGGAAGCAGGGCTGAAGGAGGACATGGTGGAGTAGGAGAAGGAAGAAGAGATATAACACGAGGGAAAAATATGAAGAGAAAACGGGACAGGAATGGAATTTAAGACGAGGAGGAGGAGGAGGAGGAGGGGGTGTGTAAAGGCTAAGACGAAGAAGAGAAAGAACAGGAGAAAAAGTGACGAAGGGGAGGGATAGCAAGAGGAATTACGAAGAGGAAGTAGGATCAATAGAAGAGAAATGAGAGGACAGGAACAGTAAAAGTAGCAGAAAAAGGAGACAAACAATAAGAGGGAAGAAATAGTATTGGTGGAGGAAGAATGGAGGGAAGAGGAGGCAGGAGATAGTGAATCAGTGGGAGGAATCTCACCCTAAGATGATGATGGAAAATGATGATGATGACGATGATGCTGATGATGTGAGATGGTGAGTGTACCAAAAGCAGCAAGTAGCAGTAATGTTACTTGTGGAAGTGTTGGTAGCAGCAGTTGCACAGGATGTGGTAAGAACAGTGAAAGCAACAAAAATGTTATATTTATTAACTCCGCCAAGGAGGTTATGTTCTCACCCCTGTCCGTTTGTTTGTTGGTTGGTTGGTTTGTGAGCAACATTGCACACAAAGTACTGGACGGATTTCCAAGAAACTTGGTAGAAGAATGAGCCTTGGCCCAGAATTGGTGCGGATCCTGATAATGGTGCGGATCCAAGATTTTTTTTTTTCACTTTCTTTAATATTGTGAGAGATGGCGTTGGCGAAGGCATTCGCTTTGAGTGCCATTCTAATTATTATTAATATTAGTAGTAGTAGTAGTAGTAGTAGTAGTGCCTGTAGCACTAGTAGTAGTAGTAGCAGCAGCAGTAGTAGTAGTAGTAGTAACAGTAATAGTAGCAGTAGTAGTAGTAGTAGTAGAAGCAGTAGTAGTAGTAGTAGTAGTAGTAGTAGTAGTAGCAGAAGAAATAAACTTGGGTGAGGCAGCGGGGGGAGGGGGAAGGAAGTTGGTCATTAGTCGGCCTCTTTTAAAACTGGCCGCGCTGAGACCATATTTTCCTGAGCTTCTTTACACTTTCCTAATGGCGCTCCACAAGACATTTTTCATAGCACCATTAAGACGCCTCTCAAGACCAGCAGAATGGAATATAATACACCAAATGTTTCGCTTTTTCCGTACTTGCTAACAAAGGTGATATATAGGTAAAACTTTGCATATTCTTTCATCCACGTCTACTTCACACTTAAGGCATATTTATCATCTTTCTCCCTGACGCATCATATCAAAGACAATCATCTATGGGCAGAGAAACATACCAAGCCCCTCTCAGTTTAGAATTACTGACTAGCAGGGAAAAGCGCGAGGCAGAAGAGGTCAAATATTACGGAAACTTTTGTCTCAACTTTACTTGAGAAGTTCTTGGAGGACACAAGAGAGGGAGAAGGGAAAATGTTATCTATCTCTAAGGTAATTTATTTTGGTGGGCTTGAGGGTTAAGGTCAGGACGGAATAACTCCTAGGCAATTAAGTGAGAGGAAATTATGTTACCCGAGAAAATTAAAGCGTGTGAAGCATGGAGAGGTTTCATTACATTAGTGGCGGGAGGGGCAGAAGCAGAGCGGTAAAGTGGAGAGGAGTTAATGTACGCGACTGCACTCCTCGGTGGCTTCACTTTATCTCTCCGTCGTGGGAGTTGGCGCTTTATGAGAAAAATAAACCTGGAAGCCTTATGGGAAAAATTAACGCTGCTATCTCATGAACATCTTGATCTATCTTTTCTTAATTTCTGATGGTTAGGACACACACACACACACACACATTCACGCACACACAAAACTTGCTGTGTCGTGAATGTCTTGATCCCTCTTTTTAATCTCTCATGCTCGGGGGGAAAATAATACTCCCACGAACATCTCAATCTCTTTTTAACTTTTCGTGGGTGGGACAAAAAAAAAAAAAAAAACTTTCCGTTTCGTGAATATATTGCTTTTTTTTTTCAATATCATGAATGGAACAAATAACTTTCTCTCTCATGAATATTTCGATGCCTTTTAAACCTCTCATGGTTGGTTCATATTAACTTGCTATCTCATGAACGCCTCGCTCTCTTTTTCAGTATTTCATGTCGAGAAAACTTTAATATTCTACTCCCGCTAGTGTCAGACGATTTTATTCAGCTGAGAGTGAGTGTAGGAGACTGAGGGCGATGTTATCATAATTCGTTTTACTCGAACTACCGAAAATTGCCGTCTCTCCATCTTGAATACAAAGCTGAAACAAGAGATTAACACTCGGATATGATGCAAGTCATGAAGAAGTGCTGTGGAAAGGATGTAGAGCCAAAGCATTGTCTTATTCTGCCTCTGAGCTACGTGAAATAAGCTGCAAAGGGACAAAATCTAGGTCAGGTTAAGACCATTGTAGTATTATTACCCTCTCGTCGTCGGGACAAGTCTAGTAATTCTGTTTCAAGCTGAGAGTGAGTCATAGGAGCTTGAGAGGGTTAAGCTTCACTTTATTTCTCCTACGTGGAAGTTGACGAATTAAAAGAGAAAAGAAATTAACTTCGAACTTCTGAACACTTCCATCTTTTTAAATAAACTGTTTTTTTTTAATTATTTATCATTAAGTAGGAATAAGAGTCGGGATTAAGAGCAGCATTATTAAAACTGGGTGCGTAGAGGTGTAGGCAAATTCTTAATATATAACAGTCAGTTTCAAGACACATGTGAAAGTTGGGAAAAGTTACATTCTGTCCCATTTTCATAACGCAAAAGCAACTAGATGAAAGCCAAACTTCTCTCTATCTCTCTCTCTCATACACATCAGCAATAACACAAATTACTAAGTGTTTGTTGCCCTTCCTTTGGCGATCTCGCGTTTACTGATAATTTTCCTATGACACTCTTATCCAACATCTATCATTTTCAGTGTTAAAATGATGATGCAAATGATCTGCAGATATACGTAGAGAATTATGCAGATACTCTGAAATTTTGCCTGGAACTGTAAGAAAATCAGGGGCTTCATCTATTCTTTCAAGAGTTCTAATGTACCTTCTAAGTGTGAAATAATGCTTTAGTAAAAAGAATAAAAGTCAACGAAAATACCTCTTCTCGTCTGCTCTTCCTCAAGGTCTTACTTGCTTGTGTTCACTGTGCTTGTGGGAAATAATGGCGATGGAGCATTTTTCTTGGTATTCCCTTGCTCAAGTAAAAATTAAACGCTCATAATAATAATAATAATAATAATGATAATAATAATAATAACAGTAATAATAATATCCACGATACACATGTTATTCCGTAGCTGTGCAAAAAAAAGCGTGTTAGTGTTTTGTGTGGTAGGGCAGCGAGGGTGTCACATGGTAGGAATATCAGTAAAACATCAGCAAGGTGGGGGCAGGGGATGATGGGGGAGAAGTGAGGGGGTTAGGGGGTGAGGGAAGGGGGTGAGGGAGCAGGAATAAGGAAGTAGTGGCCCTGCTGGGGGTAAGGGGAGGTAGCGAGATGGGTTAGGGTGGGAGGTGTGATGGGAGATGAGGGGTGGAGGGTGGGGGAGAAGGAATGAGACGGTGATTGGGGATTAGGGAAGGTGACTGGGAAGGGTAGGGGTTGGAAGATTGTAGGGAAGGGGGTGAGGGGAGGGGGCGGGGGAGGGAGGAGTCAGGATCAGGAGGGGTCACATTAGCATATTATTACCCAGGTCGCTTCTTTTGACGCTTCCCAGGCTAACGAGACCATCAGACTGTTATCTAATCGTCCCCTGGTGATAGGAAAAAAGGAATTTATAAGAGTGTGAATGGTAAGATGAATAAATGCACGCGTCAGTGAATAAATGCATAAATAAAGACAAGGGTAGAAAAAACAGATTATATTCTGAATAAAGAGACTATCAGGACATTATCCACTCATCCTGCAGATAAAAAAGGGGTTAAAATATAAGACTAAAATGAGTAAGCCAAAAATAATGACGAAGAAGATAAATAAAGAGCTTCAGGGCGTTACTTCCTCCGCCCTGCAAATAAAAATCCTAAACAAAGAAGAATAACCAGAAGATTGAATAAATGAATAATAAAGAATGATAGAAATATATTTTGATGGCTGTCTTGTTAGCGAAATAATAAAATCGTTACCTTTTACCCCTGCTGACATAAAAAAATAAATAAATATGATAAAAGATAAGAAATAAAGCAAATAGGTGAGATAAACTTAAGGACTTCTACGATCACTATATTCCTTGTTATCCTGGCCCGTATTTTCGTCGGTCTAACACCTTTTCCTGAGCGACTTAGTTTGCTTATTACACCTTTATGTCGTATTCTGTGTTGTATAAATCCTTCTTATATTGCCATACTTCGCATAAGTAACGTACAAAGGGATACTAACCACCCTTACCTAAAAATAAATCACCAAGGTAGAGGTGCTAGGGAGCCTCCTTGTCTTGCCTATCAAAAGGAACCTGAGATAAATGACTCAATGGACTTAAGATATCGGCCTCTCCTTGCCATCCATCACTGTTATCCTGTTTCATTAATGGATAGGGAGCTAAATATTCCGTTTATTTTGAACACGTCTTTCGATACTTATTTTTTTGCTAACTCTTTCTGAAGACTTTTTTTTTTACTATTTCGATTCAACATTTTCCTCCGGTCCTCCAGTTTCTGCAATCAATCTTACTTTTGTTTATTTTATTTTACTTTTATTTTAATCGTATTTTATTTTTCTGCTATAAGCATTTTCTCACGTCCTTCAGTCTCCCTAACAACATTTCCACGCTCTTTTCAGTGTTGTTTTAATCATCTTCCTCTCGTCCCTCACCCCAGCAACACCCCAAACCAAAGGCAGCATCACTCCTCTCCTACTTCTGATGCTCCTTAATGCTCCTTAGTATCTTTTCGGTCTAAGTGTACCCCTCTCGTCCCCCAGGCTTTGGAAATTTGTATCCTCTCTTTGTCAGCCCTTTTTTTAATCAGTCTTTGGGTTAAGTATTTCCCCCACCCTTACCCCACCCTTTCAATTTCCTCTTCTCCCCTTCCTCCCCACCGAGTGTTTTACCTCCTCTTTCTTCTCCTCCTCCCATCTGTTCGCTCCTTCCACCTCAACAAGTTTCCTCTCTCCAGAAGTCTCAAGTTGAAAGTTCATTAGGAAAAAATGAAGCCCCCGAGGTAACAAGGCGAACTCGGTGGTGAATGAGAGCCGGACGTGTGTGTGTGTGTGTGTGTGTGTGTGTGTGTGTGTGTGTAGGAGCTCTCAATTAGCGGAGACTTTTAGGGTATGAAGAATCCGACTTGCATTTAGAGCAAAGCTGTGGTGGTGCTGTGGAGAGACGCTTTCTTCTTGAAGGAAAGGGAAGCTGCTCGTCTTTTCTTCCTGCCCAAGAGTTGGAGGAAAGCTGCAGTGATGTGAATAGAAACTTTGACCTTGGAGGAAAGTTCTGGTGATGTGGAGAGAGGATGTGATTTTTGAGGGAAGTCGTGGTAATGTGGGGGGGGGGAAGTTGTGATCTTTGAGAAATGCTGAGGTGATGTGACGTGGTAATGTGAAGGGAAGCTGTGGCGGAGTAAAGGAAAGCTGTGGTGATGTGGAGGGAAGCTGTGGTGATGTGGAGGGAAGCTGTGGTGATGTGGAGGAAAGCTGTGTTGATAGGGAGGGAAGCTATGATCGTGGAGAAAAGCTGTAGTATTTTGGAGGGAAGGTATGATCTTGAAGGAGAGGAAAAGAGCTCAACTACTCTTCCTGTTTGGAGTGAAGCTATGATCTTGGAGGTAAAATGCAATATTAATGGAAACTGGATCTGCTATCTCTCCTCTTCCTGTCTTGAAAGGGGGGGGTGTAAATCAGGAGCAAAACTGTAATCTCAAAACTCTAATCTTGAAGGACGGCCGTATCTTATAAGGAGTGTTGTTATTTGACGGAATTGGTGAGTTCATTTTATCATACACCATTTTCTTAAACTCGAGCTGCGATAGGAATAACAACTATAATTCCCAAAGAACTTACATAGAACAACAACAATAACAGTAATAATAATAATAGCAGCAGCAGTAGTAGTAGTAGTAGTAATAGCAGCAGTAGTAGTAGTAGTAGTAGTAGTAGTAGTAGTAATAGCAGTAGTAGTAGAGGTAGTTGTGATAATAATAATAATAATAATAATAATAATAATAATAATAATAATAATAATAATAATAATAATAATAATAATAATGTTGATAATAATAATAATAACTAGAATTATGAAACTGCTAAAGCAACATTTTAAAGAACTCCACATTCCAGATGAAAATACTTTGGTATCATTGTAGACCTAATATTAAGGGACTTTTGGTATAACTCAATATTTTTTTTACGGATTTTGACCTGTGACCTTGAGATCAAGGTCAAGATCATTAATACTAAGCAAATCATGTTCACTCATGGTCCACTACATTTCCACCGAGTTTGGTCAAAATCGGCCCAATACTTTCCGATTTAGCTCTTTCAGGGCATGAGACGACCATTCTGATTTTCCTCAATATCTAAAAAAAAAAAAAAAAAAATAGATCTCAATAGCAATGCGCAGGTGCACTAGTGTGTGTTGACGACTACATACTGGAACACTTCCAAAACAATCGATTCAGTAGTTTTTGCTGGGCTGGTGGGCGAAAAAAAATAACATAGAGGGCGCTATTCCAGCGCTGGTGCAAGGAAAAAAATGTACCAAAAGAAGCCTGCAACGAAGATACATCACTCATGAAAATTTCAAGTCTCTATCTCGAATGGTCTTGGATTGTCAGCCTTCTAGATAATTCCCACCCCCCATTAAAAAAAAAAAAAGAATAATAATATCTACAGCATCAATAAGAACTCCACTGAATGTGGAGTTCATAAGAAGAAGAAGCGGTGCCAAGTCACAGCAAACCTGTCCCTCGCAGTCATTTTAGTGCTGACGTATAAATACTATAGGATATCTAATCAAAGATGTCACATATCAAATTTGGAGTAAATTGGGTGACAAGTGACGATTTTATGCCCATTTGAAATTTTTAGGCCCGACCCACCGGACAATGACCCCCTCCCCCAACCGCTAACTGAGGGGTGATCCCCCTGATGTAATGAGGCAT
>JAGKTI010020869.1:0-16083 GCA_018397915.1 Birgus latro | reverse complement strand
TGGGGTGAGGTTAGTCACTGACCTGATAAATATGATTATATATGAGTGTGTTGTCCCAGATGATTGGCTGAAGAGTGTAATTGTAAATGTGTACAAAGGGAAGGGTGATGCCCTGGAAAGGGGAAATTACAGAGGTATAAAGCTCTTAGATCAGATAATGAAAGTAATGGAGAGAGTTCTAGAAGGTATGATTAGAGAAAGGGTGAATATCGATGAGATGCAGTTTGGGTTTATGCCAGGCAAGGGGACCACTGATGCCATATTCATTGTTCGACAGCTTCAGGAAAAATATATTGGAAAGAAAAGGGAATTGTATTTTGTTTTTGTTGATTTGGAAAAGGCCTTTGACAGAGTCCCTAGAGAGGTGGTGAAGTGGGCAATGAGAAAGCTAGGGTTGGAAGAGTGGCTGGTTTGGGTGGTTATGGTCATGTACGTGGGTGCTCGCACCAAGGTAAGAGTGAATGGAGTTTTGAGTGATGAGTTTTCCGTGAATGTTGGTGTGCATCAGGGTTCAGTTTTGAGTCCCTTGTTGTTTATAATGGTGCTTGAAGCCCTCTCACGTGACTTCAGAGATGGACTCCCGTGGGAGTATGCTGATGATTTGGTGTTGATTGCAGAGAATGAAAAGGAGGCGGAGGAAAGATTTAGGAAGTGGAGAGATGGTATGGGGCACAAGGACTTAAGGATAAATGCAGATAAAACAAAAGTGATGATATCTAGGGTTGGTGGCAGTACAATCAGAGAAGAGGTAGAATGCCCATGTGCAGTTTGCCACAAAGGTGTGGGAAGTAATTCCATCTTTTATTGTGTTTGTGATAAATGGGTGCACAAGAGATGTAGTGGTATTAGAGGTAGACTGCGAGATAATGCTGATTTTATGTGTGCGGCGTGTCGGGGAGAGCAGGTGGAGATTGTTAGTCGTGAAAGGATTGAACTTGCTGGTGAGTCTCTTGAGTGTGTGGAGGAGTTTTGTTATTTGGGAGACATGTTATGTGCCGGAGATGGGGCTGGAGTTAGCTCGGTTGCTAGGGTGAGAAGTGGTTGGAAGAAGTTCAGTGAGCTGTTGCCTCTCCTGACATTGAGAGGACTCTCCTTACGTGCTAAGGGCTCTTTGCATGCAGCATGTGTTAGGAGTGTGATGCTGTATGGTAGTGAGACCTGGGCAGTAAAGGAAGAGGATATTCGCAGGTTTAAACGTACAGAAATGACAATGATTAGGTGGATGTGCAGTGCATCCCTGCGTGCAAGGCCTGGGGGGGCTGGGTTTATGATGGAAGAGTTGAGAGGTAGGATGGGACTGGAGTGTACTGGTATTGTGATGAGGAGAGGTAGGCTGAGGTGGTTTGGTCATGTGGAGAGGATGGGGGATGATAATTGGGTACAGAGGGTGAGAAGTGTTAATACTGGGGGAGGAGTTGGGAGGAGTAGACCGAGAAAGACTTGGGACGAGGTCATTAAGTGTGACTTAAGGGTTAAGGAACTGAACAGGGAGGCTGCCAAAGATCGAGCAACAGGTGACCAAGGCCGACGCATGCAAACATGTGGGAGCCTTTAAAAACGAAAACGAAAGCGTCATTACGCTCTGTCGCCATATCATTGGGATGCGGGAAATGGAACAGTCATCAAGAGAAACCGCCCTTATCACAGGTACGTGTCAGGAGTGTGAATTGATGGATGTGGGCCAATGGACCAGGAGAATTAACGAAAATAGAAAGTTGATTTATGAGGCAAAAATACATTGACGTTAGAAAATGTTTTATTGCCATCCGTGCGAAATACGGCAATCCCACATCCTCATCGTATTAGACTTGTTCACGACAGGAATCCTGTGCATATGTGCAGAGTGGTAAGGACAGGCTAAATCAGCATCCGGAATTGGAAGTCCTCGATTGGCCCTCAAAGGGCTGTGATTTAAACCCAATCGAGAATTTATGGGCCATTATGTGGAAGGACTGCAAAGTGGGTGAAGAAATAAGTGTTCAAGCTGTAGAATGTAAAGCAACTGAGATTTGGGAGTCTGTAAGAAATCGTCAAAATGTCAAAATTTCGTGGCATCCCAACCCAGGAAGGTTGATGTTGTTACTCAAGGTGGCTAGACCTTGTATTGATGCGTTTGCACCATCTGCATGCCTGATGATGTAATTTTTTTTTTAATTCCGTGTGGGGTAGCTTTAATACAGAGCAGTAATACCATATGTATTCTATACGCAAATATTGTAGGCAATGAATTACCCAAAGCCTGGCATTATGTTTGTGTGCCAATATCATCATTATGTTTCCTCTGTGACGGTTAATGGTATCTAGGGTTATCATAAAGTAGTGTAATTGTGTATGAATGTATTTTTCTTAATAGTCAAGGTGGGTTACTATTTTATGTAAATAGTTGTATTCCTATTCTATATCATAAATACACTAACTTCTTTATTGTGTCATTAATAGTGTCTGATTGATACAAATGCATTTGTTTAACTTGTTTCAGTTTCCTATAAACCAAAATTTGCCGTAATAATTTTAACTTCACCCTGCGCATCTTCTCCCGAAACTGTTTGAAATGATCAGGCTTTTGCCATAAAGTCCTTCCTTAGCTGAAGGGACTCAAAACCAAAGTGGTATACCTGTAAGTGTGTGTGTGTGTGTGTGTGTGTGTGTGTGTGTGTGTGTGTGTGTGTGTGTGTGTTTAATGCAAAGAAGAAGGAACCAAAGGCTATGGGCCCGCAAGCTGTTCCTTCGAAGGAAAAAAAAAAAGAGCCAAATTCAAGATCCGTTCATTTCGAGATGCGTGGACACACTGCGTTTGAAAAACTGGAGATCATACGAAGTAGGAAATACAGACTGAGGAAGACAGTTCCAGAGTTGACCAGTTGCGTAAATGAAGGACTGGGAGTAACGGTTAACTCTTGCATTAGAAAGCTTGAGAGAAAAGAGATGAGAAGTTGTTGCTAGACGGGTGCTACGTGCCCGTCGTAACGGTGGAGGGATGTAAGCAGACAATTCAGAGGAACAGTGGCCATTGAAGTAGCGACAGAAAAGAGATAAAGGTGAAACAGTACGGTGAAGAGACAAAGGCTGAAGGAAGCCAGTAAGAAGAGGAGAGTTAATGAGACGAAAAGCCTTAGACTCCACTCTGTTGAGAAGACCTGTATGTGGGGAGCCTCCCCACACATGAGAGTTGTACTCTAAACATTGGTGAATAAAACCCATGGATAAGTCAACAAGTGTACAGTGGTAAAGAAGGTTCTGAGTCGGCTTAGCACACCTAACCTCTTGGAAGCAGATTTCACAAGAGATGTAATATGTTCTTTCCAAGATAAATCCCGAGTGAAAGAAACTCCAAGCATGTTCAAGGATGATGCAGAAACGAGCCGGACGTTATTAAACATTAGTGGCTACCCCTATGGAAGACTTTGTCTGATTGATAGGTGTAAGAACTGAGTCTTTGATGCATTAAAAACAACAAGATTATTTTTACCACAGTCAGAGATACGAGCCAAGTAAGACATTAGGTGTGCCATAGCCTCATCTCTTGTTTGTTGAAGTAACTGCTTAGATGAATGTTGCGGGAACCGAATGGAAAGGTGAAAGGTGGAATCATCAGCATATGAGTGGATAGGGTTAGATGTACAGCTTAGGTTATTGATGAATAAAAGGAAGAGAGTTGGTCATAGGACAGAGGCCTGATGAACACCTCTGTTGGTAGATCTAGAACAACGATGGCCGTCTACAACAGTGGCCATAGAACGACCAGAAATGAAACTAGAAATGAAGGAATAGATAAAAGGATACAAACCGTAAGAGGGCAGTTTGGAAGTTAACCAGCCAAGTCCCAACCGATTTTTTACGAGACATCCTCAGACCCGACCGATTTTCATTTTTTTTTTTTTTTTTTTTTTTTTTGCTCAAACTTCCGATTTTGGTGAGAAACATCGAAAATTCATAGAGAAATCGCCCTCCTGAGCTTAAAAATGTTGATACAGGTGTCATTCAGCCTTACATTTTCCTTCTTTTCAGGGTACCTGGCTAAAGAAAACGAACTATGGAAGGGTTAACTAATTCAAGCCACTTTAAATTACGTATTTATTTATTGATTTGGTACGAATTTATGTGTAATACAAGTCTATATTGGTTTGCACACAATAATGTAGGAGATAAAAGCATTGTTCACTCACCCAATACGGCAGCATATGGCACCTTCCTTTATGACATTACCACCCTCATCACTTCTGTTTGTTTCTATCTCTACCTTCTTTGTTACTCTGCCTTCCACCTCAGGAATCACTTTCACCGTGATTTTCGTCATTGGAGAGACCGTGGGGCAACATATCTTTACTGGCCAGGTTACTGCTAACGGGTGAATTGCCCAGTGTGGGGGGAGGGGGAAGGGGGAAGTCAGGTGGGGCCAGACAGTATCCATGCTTGGCAGCAGATAGAGGAAGGTCTCTCACATATGCCTACCAAAAATCACCCGCGAATGTTGAAAAATGTGCACACGATGGGCCTTGCAATTGAGCGACATATGATGCACGTCAGTGGGTCTGTCCGCGGAAAAAAACAGTGACGTGCATCATACGTCCGTGGGGCTCGGCGGATTAAAGATTTATGCCAGACTCGATCAAGAGCCTTTGAGATGTCAAGTGCAATGGTAAAGCTTTCGCCAAAGTCCCGAAAGGAGGATGGCCAGGAGTTTGAAGGGTAGGTGAGATGATCGCCAGTGGAGCGTCCCTGACGGAACCCATACTTACGATCGGAAGGAAGGTTGTGAGAGGAAAGATGCCTTAAAATTTTTCTGATAAGAATAGACTCGAATGCTTTTGAGACACAGGATGTTAAAGCAATTGGACGATAGTTAGATGGATGGGAATGGTCACACTTCTTTGGGACTGGCTGAATGACAGCAAATTTCCAGTAAGAAGGATAGGTACAAGTTGACAGATAAAGGTGAAAGAGTTTACCTGGGCAGGGTGTAAGCACAGAAGCACAATTCATGAGGACAACAATAGGGACTCCATCAGGCCCATATGCCTTATTAGTACTGAGGCCAGTGATGCAGAAAATACATCAGCTGAAGAAATTTTAATGTCAGCCATGAGGAAGCCAGAGGGGGGAGGTGATGGAGGAACAGCACTAGAATCATCTAAGGTGGAATTGGAGGAGAAAGTCTGTGTGAAGAGATCTGCTTTATCAGTAGAAGAAATAGCTACAGAGCCATCAGAGTAGAAAAGAAGGGGGAAGGATGATGAGGTAAAGAGGTAAAATTGTTAGAAAGGTTTTTGGCAAGGTGCCAGAAGGATAGGGAAGAATTTGAGTTGAAGAGTTGAGAACATTTAGTGCGGATGAAATTATTTTCAGCAGAGCGAGGAACAGACTTAGCACGATTCTGGCCAGAAACATATGAAAGATGTGATTCAGGGGTGGGTTGGCTCCGGTACCTTTTATACGCCCTCTCCTTGTTGCGGACAGCATTAGAACAAGCGTGATTAAACCAAGGCTTTCTTGCATTAGACAGTGGATTTGAGAAAGGAATGTATGCTTCCATGCCCAAGAGAATAACCTCCGTAATGAATAAAGGCACACTCAGATGGCTCCCGGCCATGGAAGCAATAATCATTCCAGGGAAAATCAAAGAAGTGCTGTGTGAGGGCCTCCCAATCCACAGCTCCAAAGTGCCACATACGACGTTTCTTTGGAGGGCCCACAGGCCGCACTGGAGCGATAGGACAGGTTAAGGTAATAAGTTTATGATTGGAGGAGCCCAATGGAGAGAAAAGATTAACAGTGTAAGCAGATGGATTAGGTGTAAGAAAGAGGTCAAGTATGTTGGAGCTCTTTCCAAGGCAGTCAGGGATAGGGGTAGAGTGCTGTAAAACTGCTCTAGATCAGTAAGGATTGAAAAGGTTTAGGCTTGTTCACCAGGTGGATCAGTGAAAGGAGAGGAGAGCCAAAGGTGGTGGTAAACATTGAAATCCCCTAGAATGGAGATTTCTGAGAAAGGAGAAATGGATAGAATGTGTTCCATCGTAGAAGTAAGATAGTCAAAGAATTTTTTATAGTCAGTAGAATTAGGTGATAAGTAAACAGCACAGATATATTTAGTCAGAGAATGACAGGAGTGCCGAAGCCAGAGAGTAGAGAATTCAGAAGAATCAAGTTCAGGAACACTAGAGCAAGATAGGTCGTTTTGTACATAAACATAACAGCCACCTTTGGCTTTGAAATGAGTATAGAAAAGTAGGAGGATACAGAAAAGGGTTTGCTATCACTTGCCTCAGACAGCTGAGTCTCTGTTAAGAAGGTTGAGGTTTGGAGGAGGAGAGGTGGTGTTCCACAGAAAGAAAGTTAGACGAAAGAACGCAAATGTTGCAGAAATGAAAAAAAAGTGAGTCAGACAGTGGTTCCAGGCATGTTGAGTCATCACTAAGAGAGGGGCGGATGGTGAGGGCATTTATAGTCTTCACCCTTGGGGACTCTGAGGCATGGTTAAAAAACGCCATTTTTCTTAAATTTTGAATAGGTAGTGTAGTGTGTACTGTGCATGTAGATTGGTGTAGACAGATAGAGAAACTTGTATTGGAGAGCATGTTGGTGTACTCTCCGTTTAACTGAAACACTGCAAAAGTTCAGCAAAGGGGGATGGTCAGGAACTAGTCCCGAGGGCTGATGAAACGGGATCTCCAGCTCTCCCTGTCATCAGCTTTCCATCCACCTTGGGAATACTGCCCTGCTCGGCTAGTGCTACCGTCTACTCCTTATTAAAGATAGAAAAATATTACCATAACATGTGCTGAAAAGTTTAATATCCAGTGATTACCAACGACTGGCCCCTCTACATAGAAACAAGCGACTGACAGTTATGAAAACGATTAAAAAAGTGAAATACAAACTGATTGTTTCTAAGCTACGCGGACTGAGAAATATTACAGTACTAACAATAATTCTCCTGATCCTCATATATAAAAGTGTCTCGCGGAGCACACAGTTACCCGTATATCATGTTCATACCTATTACATTAAAATAACCTTATCAGTGAATCAATGATATCGTGGCAATCATGGTTACTTATCTACCCACGGATCTGAACACTCAATTCCTCCCTCTGACCCCATCTCCTGCCACCCCAGCACCTTGCATCTTAATCATCCCCAAACAGTTGTTCGAACATCGTTTGGTAGAGATTCATTTTGTGCTTAGGATGAGGACAGAACTTTTGGCCGTCAGTGTACATTGGTGTATAATTGTGTAGTAACATAATGTACAGTACTGCTGCACAACATTTTTTTTTTTTATGTGTCCGACTCTGGGCATAGGCTTCACAGCCTGCTATCAAGGCCCAGTCGTCCTCCGACAATCTACATGTCACCACTTCGGCGCTTAACACCCACCGTCCATACTGAATACATGCTAGGGCTGTCTCATACAGGACTGGTGTATTGGTATTAGCGGGGTCATTTTTACGACATGTCGGCTGGTCTTCTGGTAGATCAGTAAAGCCTGATTTAATGAAATTCAAATCCTTAAACTGTTCCCTGCACCAGCGAGGATTCGAACCTGGGTCCCACGGGACCGCAAGCTAACTCTCTACCGATCGAGCTACCGCCTCCCCTGCAGCAGTAGATGTGCTGGTAATAATGTGAGTACGGTTTTCTGCTCACTCTGCTCTTCCCAAACTGATAAACATTTGACATATTTCATTCAAATGTGAGAGGGCCTCTCCCTCGCTCTGTTTTTTATTTTTCGTCTCCAAACACGATGACTGGCTGAAGCATCTAGGCAGAGAAGCATCCTACATTGTGATTGATTAAAGAAGTCACCAGCTGAGCACGAAAAAAATCCCCCAAACACAGCTAGTTTTTCACCACCGTTAGCCTTACGGTCACCGTGCGATGGTGGGAGAAATGTTAGCACATGGTAAAACAGCGACAATTGTACGGGGACCGTAGCGGCGGTGGCCTTGCGGTAACCTTACAGGGACGCGTTAGTGCATCAGCCCCCTGGATCATTACAGACCTCGCTAGCTTCATTACGAAGTTAGCAAATGACAGTCTTTGCAGCAAGACATCTATCTCAATCAAGTGTTCCTCCAGGAATTATTAAATATAACCAAATCATCAATGTATGTGACGCATCCCTTGATATCACTAGCAAGTTTTTTCATTACCCTCTGGAAAATGACGAGTATTTTTCATGCTGAGTGGCATGACTGCATTTGTAAGTATGACAAGCCAACCACAAAACAGAAAGTTTCTTGGTCCTTTTCTGTAAGTGGGACTTGCCAGTATCCCTTTAGTAAATCAATTTTGGCAATAGGTTTTGCACTAGCTATTTTGTCAATACAGCCATCTACTCCAGGAAGTGGGAAAGTGTCAGTCATAGTTAGGGAATTGTCCCTACGATAGTCTATGCAAAAAACTATAGGAACAACAGTTATAGAACTAAGACGACCAGGGAGCACCATTCCCTTTGGTATGGCTCAGTCAGCCCATACTGCAACATGTAGGTCAGCTCATGCTGGCTAATGGATTGCTTTTGTGGGATCGCATGATAGAGAGGCTGCTTTACAGAACATCGACATCGACATAGTTCTGTGTTGCATTCGTAAGTCCAGTGGTGTTCCCAAAAACATCAAGATACTTCCCTAGAATGGCAGTCAGGTCAGCATGTCGTTCGGCTGTAAAGTGAAAGGATTTATCAATTAACTCAAACCACGCCTCCTGGTCCTCTCTCAAACTATAGTCAGTGCACGACTCGGTTGTCAGTAGCGAACCCTGTCAACCTATCATTCAAAAGTGCGTCCAATTTCGTATCATATTATACACGAATCATATTATTATGCACGAATATATTATACTCATATTATACTTGAACATATTATACACGAATCACATGCGTTTCATATTATACACGAAATCAGACGGACTTTTGAATGGTAGGTTGCCAAGGCACGATAATAACAACCTCAGAGTCACGGGCAGTGCTATAATAGTTTGGTCCACCATCAAGCGGTAGACCTACTTAACCTCCATTTATGCTACTTACATCACGCATGTAGTACTAACGGTCCCGTGTCCTCTCGCTCGTGGCACTCCTTCAGCATGTTGACATGGCACATAATTTGCACCTTCCTTCGGGTTGGAATCTGAATGATATATTTAACATTACCTACCCTCTTCTCTACTTCATGAGGTCTAATAAACTTGCCTGTAAATGTTGTTCACGAACAACGAGCAATACTATCTCTTTGTGTCCTGACAGAAACACCCTGCGCCTAACCTAGTTTCTTTTATTATACCAGCTTTTTTACTTCTATTTAGAGGACTCCAAAGTTGTCTTAGCTACTTCTAAACTCTTAGCTAGCCTGTCTTTGAAATGAAATCTGAGACACAGATTAGCAGATTAACATGACCATCATTGTTGAACCATCGTTCCTTAACCCGCCGAGTCCCATCGACGTACGGTGTACATCGCAACTTTTTTCCGCGGACAGACCCAACGACGTACACCGTACGTCATGCAATTGCAAGGCCCATTGTGTGCACATTTTTCAACATTCGCTTGTGATTTTTGGTAGGCATATGTGGGAGACCTTCCTCTACCTGCTGTCAAGCGGGGATACTGCCTGGCCCCTCCTAACCCCCCCTTCCCCCCTCCCCCCCCACACTGGTCAATTCACCTGTTAGCAGCAACCTGGCCAGTAAAGGTATGTTGCCCCACGGTCTCTCTAATGACGAAATTCACGGTGAAAGTGATTCCTGAGGTGGAGGACAAAGAAACAAAGAAGCTAGAGGTAGAAACAAACAGAAGTGATGAGGTGGTAATGTCGTAAAGGAAGGTGCCATATACTGGGGTTTTGGGTAAGTGAACAATGCTTATAAACGCCTATATTATTGTGTGAAAACCATTATAAACTTTTACTACACATAAATTCGTACCAAATAAACGGAATAAATACGTAATTTAAAGTGGCTTGAATTAGTCAACCGTTCCATAGTTCGTTTTCTTAGCCAGGTACCCTGAAAAAGAAGGAAAACGTAAGGTTGAGTGACACCTGTATCAACATTTTTTTACGTCAGGATCGCGATTTCACTATGAATTTTCGATGTTTCTCACCAAAGCGAAGGTTTCAGCCAAAAAACAAAAAATCGAAAATCGGTCGGGATCTGGGGGTAGGCTGGGTAAAAAAAAAAAAACCGGTCGGGACTCGGCGGGTTAAGCAACTTTAATGGACTTCTCATGTTACCAAAAATCATCTCAAATGGAGAATAGCCTAAAGGATCATTTGACATCTCTCTGGTTGCAAACTGCAGGAAGGAAAGACCTCTGTCCCATTTTTTTTTCATAAGAGTATAATATTTCATTGAAAATGAGATGATACCACTCTAGAGCTCCCTAACATTGAGGATGGTAGGCTAAGAACGTGATCTGGGAGATCCCAAACTGTTTGAAGATCTGTCTGAATAATTTTGACATGACATTGTTGCCTGATCTAACTGCATCTCTTTTGAAGACAAAACTTAGTGAAAAAATAATAATCATCTCCCTTGCCTCAGCTTTAGCTGAAATGTTTCACAAGGGAATTACTTCGAGATACCTCGTGGCCATGTCCAACTAAGTTAGCATATGCTCGTGGCTTGACGAGGTCTTTGGTACAAGGCTGACAATATTTACAAGGACTCTAGTGAATGGGACATCAACGACAGGAAGAGGAACTCTAATTCCACTGCAGGAATAGACTTGTTACTTATACTGATCAGATGGAAGGTGTGGCAGGATCTGCAATACCGGGAAACATCTCGGCCAATCCCAGGTCATTAGAATATGTTGTCAGATGCGAGACAGAGTCTTGTTCACTCCTAATTGTCCTGCCACAGTAATATAATGAAAAACTTCCAGAATCTCTTGCCTTCATAACTTTGGAATAACCACTTGATGTACATTCTTTCGCTCACTCTCATGGGCGGCGTGGAAAGGGAGGGGGGTCTCCACTGACACTTCAACTGACCATTTGCTCTTAGGTAAAAACACTCACACAACTCAGCCTCACATTCTTCCTCGATTACCACAGAGTCAGTCATTGCTGCAATATCTGCATCAGATCTGCATATCTCAGCCAAACCTAGATATATACTTCCCTGTGGGGAACTGTCACGAATTTTCTACATCATGAAATTATGTATTATAAATCGTGACATCGATTGATTTTGTGGGAGCGACGAATAGTTCTGGAATGCATGAAATTTCGCTCATTTTCTCAACCGTCCACTCGCGTACTTATATTCGCAGCAAATTTTCAAAACTTTCGTCATTCTTTCGCCAGTGATTGTCTTTATGTACAGACAGTGCATTCCTCTGAGCGATAATTTCTGAATTGTCATTTCTTTGAACTTGCCTCCCCGGCCATTATTTGGCCACGACCCCTTCACACGTCCCTTGCGTTGGACACTCAAAAACATAGTCAGTCGTTAAGCGATAGTCTTTGTGATGTGCACAAAGCTCGAGCGGGTCTCTTTTCTTAGCGATTTCAGAAGTCTCGGCTGTATAAGCGTGAATTCCCGAAGCTCCCACCAGCCCGGTGATCAACTGTAGCGACGGTCTCATCCTTACTGATTAGTATTTTCTTTTGTTTTTCCTAGGCTTAAGTTTTTGAGTGCATGAGTGAGTGCATTTCTCTTTCTTTGATTTGAATTGATTCATGTAATGTAAATTTATTTTCTTGTACTTAATAAATTTACAGTTCGTTTTCTTGAGCTTTGTTAAATGTAACAGTCGTGTTTAATTTCCCCACCTATTTAGTAGGCTTCTGCTACTCCAGGTTAGCACAACTACTTATAGTAATCACGACTTGTACTTAGGCCAGCTTTTGGTATTAATCCTTAAATCCGTTGTGCCAGCTAGGAGTTTGGCTCAGCCAAGATCCTGTATATTATTATTATCATTATTATTTTTTGAATGTTAAGGAGAAAAACTAACTTTCTCAGAGGCCAACAGTACAGTAATACAGCCTACTTGAGCGTTTCGTCTCTGCTGTGTACTGTTGAGAAAGTCTATAAATTCTCGACTCTAGAGAATTGGCGAAGTAAGCCAGCATAAAAGTGAAATCGCTACTTGATTTCACGAGTCGATTCTCTCGTGATAATCGACTCGATAGATATTCCTAGCACACATAGCTATACATTGTTATACATATTTCATTTTCCCCCTGACATCTGGCGACCTTATTCCAGGATATAAACTCCTTGCTTGAAATTATTACCGAATCACTCACTCACCCTTTGTTAGGTAGACTGCTGCACACCAGCCAGCATATCAGTCTCACTTTAGTCACTCAGTCTCAATCTGAGCATCATGGATACTAGTACATACCTGCAGGAAGCCAAGGATATGGGGCTCACTAACCCCAAGGAAATTCGAGATTATGTCCTGTCGCGCTGCAATTACAAGCAGCAACGCGAGAATGCCGCCCGTGAAGAGCGAAAAATTCGGCGTGAGCTCGAAAAAGAACAGCGTGAATACGAGGAACGTCAGAAAGAAAAGGAGCGTGAGAGCGAGGAATGTGAGAAAGTACGTGAACACGAGCGTGCCGAGCGCGAGGCACGTGAAGAACACGAGCGTGCCAAGCGCGAGGCACGTGAGAGAGAATGTGAATACGAGTGTGCCGAGCGCAAGGCACGTGAAGAACACGAGCACGCCGAGCGCGAGGCACGTGACAAACACGAGCTTGAAGTGCTGATGCTGAAGCGAGACTCCTTGGCTTCAGGCACATCGGGTGCAGCTAACCCAAGCCCCACTGCTCTCTCAGCACGTGTTCTAGAAACTCCACGTCTCAAGCTTCCTTCTTACAAGGAAGGCGAGCGAATCGAGCCATTCATAGCTCATTTCGAAGACATGGGACGGCTGTACGATCTAGATGAGGCAGCTAAGCGGCTTCAGTTCCTTAGCTTGTTTGAGGGCCCTACCCTCGACATTCTCCACAGAATTCGCGGAGATAATCTCACGTACGAGATGATGAAGACCGCACTCATCAAAGCGTACCGTCTTATCATTGATCATGCTAGGAATCAGTTCATGAAGGCGCGTCTCCAGGAAAAGGAGACAGCTGTACAGTTCCTTGACCATCTCACGGCATACTTAGGAGAGTGGATGGAGAAGGACGAGACTCCCAGCATGCAAGAGGGAATAATAGACCTTGTGCTGCGCACACAGCTGGAAAAGTCATGGCCTGCTGAGCTTATGGCCCAGATCAAGATGTGCAAAGTGAAGGATGCAAACCAAATGGTGGAAAAGGCTGATGCTTTCTTTACTGCGTACGGGTACCAAACTCATAAGCAGCAGTCCTGGAACAGGACAGATACTGTCAAGTCTGGGAAGCAATCTCAGACTGAAACCCAGCATCAAGGCCGTTCTCTGAATAATGGTCATGGTCCAGGTAAATGGCAGAAGGACCAGGGGCAGAATACACAGAAACCTGACTGGAAGAGGTACAACAAGTGCCCTAACCAGCAGCAGTATCAGCCACACAGTCGACAACCTGGACAAACCTTTTCAGCACCAGCCCCTGTGTATCGGAGGCAGGAGGCAAACGCAGCCTTCATTCCCCAACAGGCGCACGATGGTGCCGTCCCCACCAGCACAGGTCCTCCTTCACAGTTCACTTGTCCCCCTCAGATGGTGAACTCTCCTTCACAGGCCGTCAATGCTCCTGCTCCCCAGATGGTGAGTACAACTCCTCGTGCACCTAGTTCAGGTACGACTCTTCGTGCTCCTAGTTCAGGTGCAACCTGTCAGGCATATAGTCCTGTCACGTTTGAAGAGTTGTGTGCCATGCAGCCTTAACAATGGCTGGCCGCTTCCTCCACAGGCCCTCCCACAGGTAACAGTGCTTTCCTTGTTCAGCCAGGGTTTGTGGGAGGTGTTTCTGTTAATGTTCTGAGAGACAATGGTTCATCAGGTTGCATTGTCAGGCAGAGTCTTGTTCGTCCTGAAGAATATACAGGCAGACAGATCCAAGCTCAGCTTATTGACGCATCAGTGAGATTGTTGCCTGAGGCACATATCCAGGTAGCATCTCCCTTTTACACAGGTTCAGCAGTTGCAGTTGTCATTCAAGAACCTATGTTTGACCTCATTATAGGTAATATACCAGGTGCCAAGTCTAGTTGCACCGCAGATGTCACTACTCAGACTTCAGCTGCAGTAACACGAGCCATGGCCAAGGCTCTAAACCGTGTCACCCCGGTGGCCATTGCATTGCCGCAAGATCTGACTTGTAGTCAAGATGTTGTCCAAGAACAACAGTCTGACCCAACCCTTGCTGTTGTGCAGAAGAAACAAAAGGGTAAAGTGACCAAGTATTCATGGGGTGGACAAGCCAGGTTCCTTCGCAAACAAGGACGGCTCTACCGTGAGTCACGAACACTTGATGGCGAGGTTCGACTGCAGTTTGCCGTTCCCACAAAGTACCGCCATCAGTATTAGAATGGGGTCTTTGTTCAGCATCAGGAGGTCATATGGGCAAAAAGAAAACCCAAGGCCGTATCCGTGCTGACTTTTTCTGGCCGGGAATGGGACAGGAAATAGACAGTTTTGTGCATTCCTGCAATGCGTGTCGACGTACCACCATTCAGGAAAGTTTCCTTCCTGTGCCGTTCGAATCCACGCCCATAATCTCTGAGTCATGTGAGAGAGAGGGCAGTGGTAATGTGGGTGCAGACCTGACGTCTCACTCTTTGGCCCCATAGGACATATGTCTAGGGTCTGTACATACATATGTACCGCAGATTATAAGCGCATAGTCACGGCAATCCCAACCGTGGACACCGATGACGAATTGGCAGTCGCGGCGATCCCAACCACGGACACCGACGACGAGCCCTTATTAGTCGTAAGCATAGGGCTTGTACATATTGTATGTACCATAGATTAAGCAGGAAGTTTGAGACCCCTGCAGAGGCAATCTGAGGCTGTGTTTGAATTACCTTGTGGTGTGTCTCGAGCTGTGGGCCTCTCTGAGGATTCACGGAGAATACACAAGATCCACATGAGTGTTCACACCCACACAGGGTGTTAAAATGTGACCTGCCCAAGATTGCATAGGGATTCTCGACTTACCTTTATTAGTTATAAGTGCGTAGTCACAGCGATCCCAACCGAGGACACCAATGATGAACGGGCCGTCGTGGTGATCCCAACTGCGGACACTGATGACAAGCCCTTTCTAGAAATAAGTATAGTTATAAGCGAATAGTCACGGCGATCCCAACAGAGGACACAGGTGACAAACAGGCAGTCGCGGCGATCCCAACCGCGGACACCGACGACGGGTCCTTTGTAGCAATAAGTGTATAGTTATAAGCGAGCAGTCATGGCGATCCCAACTGAGGACACCGATGACAAACGGGCAGTCGTGGTGATCCCAACCGAGGACACTGACGACGAGCCTTTTGTAATAGTAAGTATAGCTTTAAGTGTGCAGTCATGGCGATCCCAACCCAGGACACTGATGACAAAGGGGCAGTCGGGGCAATCCCAACCGAGGACACTGACGACGAGCCCTTTATTAGCCGTAAGTATAGGTTATAAAGGGGAAGTATTAAGAAAATAATGGCGACCTCAAATGTACGAAACTTGCTGTCAATTGATTTTCAGCTAAAGTGCACTTTCTATTGTGTATAGATTGACTGCTGGGTGGATGGTAATTGTAATTTAATACAAATTGTCACATTGACACTATTGATGCCCCACCTTGACTCATTCCACAGGTACAGTTGGTGGGTGAAGCAGATGTCCAGGTCCATTGTCTCTGCTGCACGCCGCCACCTCTTCTCCTCTGCCCTCGTCACCTTTATTATTGCATTAATTTGTATTATTATTGCTTTACACGTAGGTACAGTTACACTACAACAGTTACACCTACACCGTGTATCACATACACCATGCTACATAACAATTAGTTGTCAATATAAATGTAGCGAACTTTCGCTCAGGATTTTTCACCGTCGTCTTGGAGTTTTTCCCTCAAGCTTGCTTCTCTTAATATAATAAATACGAGGTTTTTACACTCATAGGCAACAGTGCTTTTCTCCTGTAGCAGG
>JAGKTI010020868.1:0-16083 GCA_018397915.1 Birgus latro | reverse complement strand
GACTCGAAAACTTTTGAGACACAGGATGTTAAAGCAATTGGACGATACTTAGAGGGTTGGAAATGGTCACCCATCTTTGGGACTGGCTGAATGAGAGCAAACTTCCAGCAAGAAGGAAAGGTACAAGTTGATAGAAAAAGACGAAAGAGTTTACCTAGGCAGGGTGTAAGCACAGAAACACAGTTTTTGAGGACAACCGGAGGGACTCCATCAGGCCCATATGCCTTCTTAGAATTGAGGCCAGTGATGGCAGAAAATACATCAGCTGAAGAAATTTTAATGTCAGTCAAGAGGAAGTCAGAGGGGGGAAGTGATGGAGGAATAGCACCGGAATCATCTAAGGTGGAATTGGAGGAGAAAGTCTGAGCGAAGAGATCTGCTGTATCAGTAGAAGGTTTAGCTACAGAGCCATCAGAGTAGAAAAGAGGAGGGAAGGATGATGAGGTAAAGTTGTTAGAAAGGTTTTTGGAAAGGTGCCAGAAGGAGCGAGAAGAATTCGAGATGGAGAGTTGAGAACATTTAGCATGGATGAAATTATTTTTAGTAGAGCGAAGAACAGACTTAGCACGATTCCGGGCAGAAATATATAAAAGATGTGATTCAGGGGTGGGTTGGCTCCGATACCTCTTATAGGCCCTCTCCTTGTTGCAGACAGCATTAGAACAAGCGTGATTAAACCAAGGCTTTCTTGCATTAGTCAGAGGATATGAGAAAGGAATGTATGCTTCCATGCCCGAGAGAATAACCTCCGTAATGCGCAATGCACACTCAGATGGCTCTCGGCCATGGAAGCAATGATCATTCCAAGGAAAATCAAAGAAGTATTGCCTGAGGGTCTCCCAATCTGCAGCTCCAAAGTGCCACAGGCGGCGTTTCTTTGGAGGGTCAACAGGCCGTACTGGAGCGATAGGACAGGTTAAGGTAATAAGGTTATGATCGGAGGAGCCCAATAGAGAGAAAAGATTAACAGGGTAAGCAGAAGGAGTAGTTGTTAGGAAAAGGTCAAGTATGTTGGAACTCTCTCCAAGGAGGTCAGGGATACGGGTAGGGTGCTGTACAAGCTGCTCTAGGTCATTAAGGATAGAAAAGATGTAGGCTTGTTCACCAGGTGGATCAGTGAAAGGAGAGGAGAGCCAAAGGTGGTGGTGAACATTGAAATCTCCTAGAATGGAAATTTCAGAGAAAGGAGAAATGAATAAATGATGACGCAGCCCTGAGCGGATATTCTTCCGCATTTGGTCTGATCAGCTGATCAGGTCAGGTGCAGGTAAGGGGATGGGTACATTATGATGTGGCAGGGTAAACCAGCTCTGCTGTCGGGCCCTGCTGCGGATGTCGCTGATTGCACTGCTCAGTTGACCCGCGTGTGGTTTGGTGCAGTCGGGATCTGTCCTTTCTCTCCTTGGGGCTAAGATGCGAATGAATGTGTGTGTGTGTGTGTGGAAGAGTAAATTGGGAGTGTGTCGTCCTGTCTCGGCTACCTCCCTTTCTTTGGGGAATTTTTGGGAAGCAGCCTAGGTTTATATATATATATATATATATATATATATAATGTCTCCCTGTCTATGTATTTATGAATATATCATATATCTGTGAATGTAGCATATGTACATGTCTGCACACCTGTACAAATACTCATATCTTTATGCATGCGTACCTATTCTGTACATGCAGTATGTCTATGGCTACATGTGCGTGAATATATACGTATATGCAGATATATACATATATGTATGTGCGCACATGTGCCTCTCTCTGCATACATATGTACGTACATACGTGTGTATCTATGTATCACTTTGCTCATCTCGGAACATGTAATGATAATTACTTCAACATCTTTGTATCATGTATGTGTCATTGTATATCTTGGTTCATTTTTGTGCTTGTAATGATAATTATTTCCAAACGTTCTTTGCCCTAAGGTACACTTTTTTTTTCCTCTCTATCATGCACTTCTTCCTGCTTGGCTTTCAGGGACAATGTTCCCCAGAGTGTTGGGGCTTGTACTGAATGGTAAAAATGAACGGGAAAAAAAAAAAATCTCAGTCTGTGTCCTGGTACCGATCGCATTTATATGTTTAGTGTCTGCTTTGCCACGCAGTGTCTGACCACATTTCCTTCTCTGCACCGTCCTTTTCCTTCCAGCTGACTGGTGTTATGTCTGACGCTACTCACAGACGGGTTCAGCGCAGGCCCGTAGCCAAGGAAGGGGGGGAGGCAGAGGGTCGGATGACCTCCTCACCTGCCAAAAGGTTTTTCTCAAGGTCTGCTTTTTTTTTTTTTTTTTTTATAATATCAATGCAAAAAGAGACACTCCGCTGTTCAGAAGTTTTGAAGTTTGTGTTGCCTCTCAACGTCGCTTTTGCATACACCCAGACCCCCACTGCAAACATGCCTCAGACCTTTGACCAGCTGGCTACTATGTAAGTCCAGATTCAGCAGAAAATGACCTCCCTCCCTTCGAAAAGTCTGGCTACTGGTCTGCAGCGCATTATTTCATGTTCCCGGCATATAGCAGTGGCATCTTAATCCGCAGAATTAGTTCGACACTCTTATCTTCTTTTCACCTTTCTAGCAGAGATCCCGCTATAGGATCCACACTTGAACTGTAATATCTACCCCTGCTGACCCTTCTTCCCCTGTAAGTTCACAAAAATCCCCTGCTTTTTATCACACACCTTCTGCCATTGCTGCTGACTAACCACCTTTCCTTGCTTAGGTCTGCGTTACTCCTCACGTGCCTTTTTTTTTTTTTTTTTTACCTCTCCTACCCCTTCTATTCACGTGTATCTTATGATTCTCTCTTCTCTAATGATCGGGCGAAGGCCGCCTGCATACGTTTTTCCCGTCTTCATTTCTCACGGTCTCCACGACTGGAATACTGGTACTCAGCATGAATTGTCTGCTCTTATCTCTGCCCTTCAATTCTGTCTTTCTGGAAACCTTTCCGGCCTACTGATGGGTGACTCAAGCAGCCCTCGCCCGTCTTCCCAAACTCCCGACTCCTCTTTCTCTTTCCTCCCTCTAGTTCCATCAGGCCACGCCCTCTGTTTAAGGGTTTCGTTGTCTGTGTTTTTGCTCATGTTGGCAACACCCGACATGAGCAGGTTGACTTGCTATAGCTGCTTGTAACCTCCTTCCCCTGCCATCCACCTCCTTGTGTTCAAGGCGACTGTCCAGCGAATCCTTCGGGAAGAGGCCAGGAAAGACCTGGATCAGTGTACTAATGCTGAACCACCCTCCAGCATTTTCATCCAGCGCTGACAACTACCGTAGGTGCGACGCAGCCACGGCAACCGCCCCAACCCCACCAGCCATTGTGATGTGTCCGTCGCCCACATTCTCCTCGGATATCGCCCCCTGGAGGAAAAGCGCTCGGCATGCTCGTTACGTTCCCACGGGTCAACCATTCTTTAATTACATTGTCAACGGTCTCATTATCCAGCCCTTTAAGCCCTCTGAATTAGTATTTTGTCGTTAACTTGAAAATTCTGATGACTAAGCGACAATCTCACCGTCTGTCCCGATTGCGTTAGTCCTTGATTCCATTGTATAGTATATATTTTTTCTTTAATCACGAGTAAATATTTATGCTCCGTACACATTGTTCTACTCTCCTTTTTGTTGCGTTTTATTCTTCTTCTCGTTTTGCGCTCACACTTTTTTTTCCACATTGTTATAACTAAGCATATGACTGTTCCGCACACCTGACCATGCTGTGTTAGTCACTCTGTATTGTTCATGTTATCTGTCTCAGTCTCCTAGTCATCGTACCTGCTGTTTTAATAATGTCAGTTAACAAGATAGTTTGCATCATGAAGTGCCAATATGTTTCACGGTGCTTTTTCGTACTCATTCCTGCTTGGTCTTCAGCGACAACATTCCCAAGAGTGTCGGGGCTTTTACCGACTGGTGAATAATCTACGAGTAATTACAAAACTGCTTTCCTCGAGTGTAGGGGGCGTTCTCTGGTTGATGTGAATGAAAATATACCAATATATTTGATCCTAAGCTTTATTGTTACAATACTATTGTAGATATCACAGTAGTACAGGCTGTAGGGGCTGACACATTGCGCAGATTTTCTATTCACCTTTGACCTGGACGCACACATATAGTTCACAGGAAACATAACACATCGTGAACTTACTATCATATCCACATTGTACATTTCCTGTTGTCCTTCATTACCTAACAAAGACTGTCTAGAGCATCTTGAGGAAGCAGTAAGGGGTAAGCACTTCTGATAATTCTAATGGCAGTACTTTAGTTATACGTATATCGATACACTGCCTGTCATAAACGTCTTTCATATTTCTATACGTAACTATACCATTTATAGACAGACTGAAAAAAAATATTCTTCTTGCCAATATCAGAGAAGTATCCTTGTTTAAATTCATCTAAGAAAATTCTGCGCCATGTCACTGGGAGTCGCCTTATCTTTCAGATTGCACGTAAACTTGTACATTAATCCAGAGGCAATAGAGGCCGAGGCCTGTACTGTGGGACATACGTTTCACTTAGTCAGGATTATTATTTTGTTCTAGTCAAAGACGCGTACTTGAAAATTTAAAGACCGTTTACTAAGCAGCACAGGACGCTTTCCAGGACTTCTCAGCGATTTCTGTTGTTCATTCCATCTTAAAATAAATTTTATTTCATTCACTTTGTAATTATTTTGACACAGCTTGCATCAGTAACATCCTAGAAGATATTCAGGAGTAATGTGCAGAATAAATTGCAAAGTAAGAGGTGTCACGACTCACGAAATCTCCAAGCTACTTAGAACGTAACCAAAATCCACGTCACTGATGACGTAAGTAGTAAGCTGTGATTCAGTGTCATTTGCTGCAGATGCAAATAATCTGTGACAGGAACAGAAACAGCAGTAGTTTTCTTCCCTGCTCCCTGGATAATAACACCAACTGATGGCACTGTACCAATCTTTCATCCTAAAAGGCTAATAAAAGCTCAGTCTGAACTATAGAGGCAAAATGCGCATCACATGCGAAATTGATCATTTAGCCATGAGTCTTTCATCGTCTTCATTAATACATCGTACAGCACAGTCACGGTTCTGTTGATCACTCTTCTTATCGACCACTACCTCCAGACTATTTTATTTAACTTAAGAGTTTTTTTTTATCGGGAAGGTTAGTTTTAATGAACCCATTCACTGTCAGGCCTATCCCAAAGTTAACAAGTTTCTTTAGCAGAAACAGGAATAAGCCAAGAAATATACGTCATCGCAGTGAAGTGAGTACCCCTTCACTAGGATGACGTAAATCATTTCATTCCACCACAAACGATTTATTGAGTGATTTCATTTGACTTCAGTGTGGTAGAAAATGATCAAGGTTGTCTAATCCGTCAGTTTGAAAAGCCTTTTCTAAGCCGATTAAAACTGTCTGGACCTAGCATGAAAAAAGTTAACCGAGCTGACGTGGTTAACAGAGCACTGGAGGAGGTGGGAGGGATGTAAGTGTCTGTCAAATTCTAAGTGTCTGTAGAGATTTCGTAACATCTCTTCCTTGAAAATTTACTCTGCACATTACACCTCAGTATTTTCGTTTGTGTTACTGATGCAAACTACAGCATTAATGATTTTTCTAAAAGCAAAAATAACATACATGACAACATGAAGGTGTGATATGCACAATAATTCGCTTCGAAATAGATCCTACGGAGCCTCTTCTGCCACCTAGAAAAGGAAACAATGTCACGACACTGCTGAGAGAAAGTGGCTCATATCAATAACTACTTCACTCCCATGACGTATTATATATTTTATTATTGCTATCACAAGACGATTAGATTCAGCTTTGGAAAGACGTTTCGAACCGGATGTGTTCCCAACAGGAGATCTGTCCTAAGTTGCATACAAACGTTTAGTGTTAGCAAGAATAAATGAAAAATACGTCATTGAATTGAAACGGATAACAATGCCTCGTCACTCCGAATTCAATTATGAGTTATACGTCTTGCACTGAGGGAAGGCGATGGTGCTTGGGTCAGCAGAACCTGCTTGCAACTAGAAGAACATACGAGTAATTATTTTCTCAGGTTAGTTAGACAAAGTTTGCTTACAACCATGCACGAACGTGGAAGACAACGACAAAAAATGACTGGCCTACTTCCCCCTCAGGCAAACGGGCCTATGTATTCTGCCAAGGCCAAAATTTCTGATTCAGAATATGATCCACCGGTGTCCCACAGGGCTCACTTTTTAACAGTTTCCTCTATGATATGATAACCACCCTCCTCCTTCAGCAACAATACTGGGCTATGTTGATGAACCTAGCAATAGATACGCAACACTTAAAAGCAGCAGCCCAGCTACAATGGTACCTGTATTCACTGGAACGCTGGCTTGGACAAAACAGGTTAACTGCTTCACCACCAAAACAACCATCACCCCTTTCACTCCATACACGAATCTCTTTAACCATTCATTCCTATTCGAGAGACATCTTACAAAAATCTAGGACCTCCACTGAAGACGCACATAAACTTTCTCAACATATCAGTAACATCACTGCAAACGCATCTCGTAAACTCGGGTCCTTGAAAACGCTCACAAACATTATCTATTGACTGCAGAAGGAATCTCTTACAAGGGTTACACAAAGTTCTGCTGAACAACAGTGAACGACAAGAGCCCCACCTTAACCGCCGCAAACAAGGATTAGCTTTAAATAAATCATAAAACAAAGCCTTACTAATAATTACAAACATGGATCACTTGCATCGGGAAACACTAACACTCTCTATCAAGGAACATGTGGGTATGAGAGACACGTGACTCATTACTTCAGCTGAAGATCTATTCAAATCATATAACTTCATGTAGCCTTACTTCCCTCCCCCCTCCCCCCCAAAAAAAAAAATCTCCCTGCACTAAACAGAGTACCTCGATAACATCCCTTCTCCTCCACCCAGCATTAAATTTCACGGATATATACACAAAAACATGTCCGTCTCAGCCATCCAAAACCTCCATGCAAAATTAATAATGTCCTTCATGAACCACCACCAGGCATTTGTCCCTCAGAAATTGCTCAGATCAGAGAGATATAAGTGCACTTAGACTTTGATGCAGGAAGTACCCCACCCTGCCACAGAACCAACACGATACAACGCAAAACAGTACACTATCCCCACATCACAACATTCTTTCTCATTCCATGCACCTCATTTGTCACAGCACAGACAGTCTCTCAACATAACTATAAACAAAAAAAAATCCTGGAGCACTCAGTTTAGGTGTCTGCTTTCCTCCGGTCCACTGGATTTACGTCCAGATGAGCCTGAGGTTGCTGCTACTGCTGCTGGTCTTACTGCTACTTATAATACTACTACTTTTACCACAACTACTGCTACTACAAGTGGTGGTGCTGCTGCTGCCGTTCAACCACCAGTGATGGGAACCTGGATATAAACTGACTACTGCGGGTTGTGTTCGAGGGCTGAGATTGGAACTTGGCAAAACTTGACTGTTTGCCATAATGACACCTATGCTGTCGACAGGTATTAATCTCCATCCTTTCTTTTTTTTTTTTATTCAAATGAAATAAAGTAACAGTAATCAGAACTGACTCTCTTTGTACCATGTTCTTCGTCATCTTCGTCTGTTCCATCGGCCCGGGGACGCTTTTCACAAACCTCGGGCTGGCACCAACCACTTATATTCAGTTAATAGAGACTTCCGAACTAATGAGGTTAGATAATATAGGCTTCATTAACCCCTCCACTACAAGAGACCTCACTCATGCTGAACAAAATTATTTGGTGGCATCCTCATTAACCCCATCAGCTTCATGACGAAATTTTCACCACCGACGATTTTTTTTTTTTTCAAATTAAGGGCCATGTCCTGTAGTGAAGGAGATTAATGAAGGTTTTATATAACTCTACAGTTCGAAAAATGTATCCTGTTCATTCATTCATTCGTATGGTGAAAACGTCGCGGGGCGCGTAGCCTCACTCACCCTCCGACTCCACCCAGGGGAGGGAAGCCTTTCTTGCAACCCTTCAGGCCGCGACTCTTCCCCCTTTAAAAATCTTTCAAAAGGAGCGATCGACCTGCCTCACCCACGAGTTTCATGGACTTTTCTATGGTCTCCTTCACCCCAGGTCAACTCTCTCAGAGATTACCCTGTGAGCAGGATCAGCCTCAGGAAAACTGGTCAGATGCTCATGTAACTGAGGTCAGCACTGACCCGTTATGGTCCAGTAAGTGAAGTGCTGAGGTTAAAAAAAAAAAAAAAAAGAAGGAGAAGGTTTTGCAACTGATATCAGTTTACTGATATGTCTATAACGTGTAAAAAAAAGTCCCACAAAATCTGAGCATGGGAAATGCCTTAATATTGGTGAAATCCAAGATGGCTGCCAGACAACTAGCAGAAGCATTCAAATCTTCATAATTATTTTATTAAGCCTGCAAAATTCAAGTGTAATATGTCTGTTCACACTAGTTTTTCAAGTCACTTGTGATGGATGAAGTCTTATAACCGTAGAATTATAAATAAACAAAATGACTGACATACGGTTGTTTTGCGTACGTATGCAGGCTGAGCATTATTCTTGTTCAGTGCGTGTAAGCCTACAATCGAGTTACACTGTCGGTGTGCTTGAGATGAGGAGTTAATATGTATGGACTTAGTTGAACATGCATGTGCTGCATTTTGTTCCCTAATTTTCACAGGGTTTTCTTTGACTTTTGGGGTTCAGAGTTCGTTCAGCAAACACGACACATATACCATAGGTATCGGCAAATAGTCACTTGTGTGGACTGTCATAATAATGTGTTTGTTTTTCAGTAGGTGCATGATCCTGATTACTGAAACATGGCCTCCGCATCAGATAAAGCTACGTGTGTATTTTGTATGAAAACAGTTGAGCTGGATAAGCCCCAAGATATATAACAGTTAGGAGAAAAGGGCTGCATCAGGATACATGAAGCTACCAAGGCACGCAGCCTAGATCTGCCTGAAATTAAGCACACTCAAAACAATCGACTCTACTGTATATGCACAAGGAGTGCAGGTGGATACATACACATGCAACTAGTATCAGGGCGGCTCAGCAACAAGGTCCATCAACGGGAACCTCTCACCGTCTCCGATCACATGCCACCGCTGTCGACTTCAAACAGAAATGTGTTCTTTGTGGCATGACTATCGACCTAGAAGCTGCATACAAATATCTAGAAAAACGTGCATTACGATTCGAAAGTGTGATGGAGCTCAATTTTGAAGGGAGTATCAAAGAACACTGTGCTAAGAGGAATGGGCTACTGTGGTACAGTCACGAATTCTGCCCGGCTTTGATTTACCAGCTCCAGAAGCTATGTATCACCACGAATGTGACAAACATTTTCGTTCAGGGAGGAACATCCCTTCAGTCTTCAATAATCAGGATGAAGTCCCAAAGAAAAAGCCAACGGTCGGTCGACCGAAGAGTGCAACAAAAATGAAAGCATTCAAAAGCAACAATGAATATTTAGAAGAATATGACGATGAGACAATCACACTGGATGACTTACATCACATAATGAAGCTTAACTCTGAACTAAGTGATGAAGTCTACGCTACGGGGCAGCTGAAAAAGCATTTTTTGGATCGCTATGAGGCAAAGTTGTGCATCACCACAGTCAGACAACAGCCCAGCGTAGTAACTCTAATGTCAAATGTGAAAGCTATCATTTCAGGAAGCACATACAAGAGCTCCAAATGTAGAGCAATCTAATATGAATGGTATTATCAAAGTCGTAGGCGAGTACATCCGCACGGAGATCAAGTGCATGGAAAAACATGACGTGTATCTTGACACTGAACAGATGAAGTCAGTGGATGCAAATCTTGAGTACCTACCACATGGTTTGCACACACTTCTACAGTCAATAATAAAAAGTAAAAACTCAAGCTTCACACTGCATCACATGGCCAGGCAATAATGCAATCAACGTGTCCACGATCCTTTTTGCCACCTCTACAACTCGGACTCTGTGTGACATCGGAACACAAATACGCCCACCGAGAATTGGTCGACATGATGAACAAGCTCGGTTTTTGCTTGTCCTACACGGAGGCGTCAAAGTACAGGAAGAATGCAGCGTCCTCCCAGGATGTAGATATGATCGGAGAAATTTCAGGCACATTTGGGCAATACCAAGCAGATAACGTCGATCATGCCAGCAGAACATTAGACGGTAGTGACACAATCTATGTTATGGGGCAAATGGTTACATTCACCCCTGGAATAAAGGTCACACGGAAGACAGCCCGTGCGAACGTGAATATGGAGGATCTGAAGAAAATTGGACATGTTAAACTGGTCCCACAAAAGAACTCGAAGACCGTAGAAGGAAAGACAATCTACACGAAACTTGGAGAGTTCAGTCGTGATGAAAACAGCAGCAGACTGGACATTCTGTGGCGTATGTTGATTCATTTTCCGAAGCCAAGGCCACTCTGGTCAGGATGGATGCAAATGATGCACTCTCTGTTCCCACATCCTGGTATTTGCTCCGAAGTATTTTTGCCCCTCATCAACATGACGCCAAGTGACACTACTTGTGTGCGTTCAACACTGGAGTACTTGTCCAGTCACACCATACAACATATTCTAACACCGATGATTACATCTGAACCAGCAACTATGGTGGATTGCATGCACAATCATCGAATCCCAATGATTTGACAGTCCACTGCGTGATATCATCTTGATTCTAGGCGGCTTCTACACTGAGATGAGCTTCCTGGGCACAATTAGGAGCTTGCTGGCTGGACCTGGCTTGAAGGAGATCATGTCCCAGGTGTATCCCGAAGTTAGTGTGGACCAGATGTAGTCAGGCAAGGCGGTTGCACGAGTTGTGAGGGCTCAGTTTCTGGTGGGCAGTGCCATGAATGCTGTCGCTATCTTGGAGATCTTCAGTCTTCCTTGTCCTGAAGAGCCTGATGCATGCTCTGCAGACAGCAACACTCCGACAGGTAGATGTCAATACGTTTTGCTTCCTCATTCATACCACATCAGGCTGTCTTTTGTACTTTTTTCTGAGTTCGTAGTTCGTTGATATGTTGATCTCTTCATTTCAGGAAGTACATGTGTGAATACTCAAGACTCCACGACTGTCTCCAGGGTGCGGAATGATATGGAGCTGGGTGACATGGCGGCTGAAGATGAAGGAGTTGCAGATGAGATGAGTGAGTGACCCAAGGAAAGGGAGGTAGCCGAGACAGGACGACACACTCCCAATTCAATCATTCGCTCGAACACATTCATTCGCATCTTAGCCCAAGAGAAGGGACATATCCTCACCGCACCACACCGCACTAGGGTCAACTGCGCAGTGCAATCAGTGACATCCGCAGCAGGGCCCAACAGCAGAGCTGGTTTACCCCTGCCACATTATAATGGACCCATCCCCTTTCCCGCATCTGAACTGATCAGCTGAGCAGACCAAATGCCGGAGAATATCTCCTCAGGGCTGCGCCATCATTTATTCATTGACAATTTCTCTCCATTCATTCCTATCACACATAGCCACTCTTCCTTGCTCAACAGACATCCCTCTCGCATCCAGTGCTCTCTTCACACTGTCCATCCAGCCTATTCGTGGTCTTCTTCTCAGCCTTACGCCTCTCACATCAGATCTAGTTATCTTTTTCACCAGTCGCTCATAATCCATTCTCTCCATATGTCCAAACCATTGCAACACTCTCTGCTCAACTCGATCAGCCATCTCCCGAACAACTCCCGTTCTCCTTCGCACTTCATCATTTCTCACTCGATCCATATACGTCACTCCACACATACTCCTCGGACACCTCATCTCCTTTACATTCAAATTCTTCCTCTCTGCTACACGCATATTCTATGTTTCAGCCCTATATAATGCAGTCGGTACCACAACACCCTCATACGGCCTTCTCTTTACATCCATTCTAAGTGAACGACGTCTAAACACTTTTTGCATTCCTCCCAGCACCATTCCTACTTCATTTATTCTAAACTTTACTTCTGCATGTATCCTTCCATCCACAGTAACATATGACCGTAAATACTTAAAACACTCTACCTCCTCAAGCAACTCACCATTCAAAACTACATTCATCCTTGTACCACCTACCAACCTCACACACTTCATTACTTTACTCTTATTCTCATTTACTCTCAATTTCCTCTTTTCACACACCCTTCCAGACTACTCTACCAACCGTCTCAATCTCTTTTCTGAGTCAGCCACCAGTGCAGTATCATCCACAAACAGCAGCTGCTTCAGATTCCACTCTACCATCAACATTCACCAGACTCAGACCTCCACCTAACACTCTTGCATTCACCTCCCTTACAACACCATCCATAAAAATATTAAACAACCAAGACGACATCACACATCCCTGCCGCAGCCCCACTCTCACGGGAAACCAATCACTCACAGTATTTCCCACTCTTACACATCACTACTATTTACATAAAAACTTTTCACTCCTTTTAGCAACCTACCATCAAGTCCATACAATCTTTAAGCAGTCCACAAATCCTCCCCATTAGTTCTATCATACGCTTTTTCTAAATCCATGAACGCCCAAAACACATCCTCACCTTTCTCTGAATACTTTCACACACCCGTCTCACAGCAAACACCTGATCCACGCATCCCCTCATTCTCCTAAGGCCACACTGCTCATCACCAATCACTCCCTCTGTACCCTCTCTAACTCTCTTAATTAACACTCTACCATACACCTTACCTACAACACTTAACAGACTTATGCCCCTAAAGCTAGTATATTCATATTCCTCCTTACCTTTATACAACAGGACCACACAAGCACTTGCCCAGTCAATTGGCACCATACCTTTCACAAAACACACATTCAGCAATCACAACTAACCAGTCAACAATAGTCATACCACCACCTTTCAGACATTCCACAGCACACCCATCCATACCAGCAGCTTTCCCCGTTTTCATTTCCTATACTGCCTCCTGCACTTCCTCCACCGTGATTAAAGAATCATTCAGCTCTCCCAACACATTTATTCCTTGCACCCTTCCATCTGCCACAATCTCAGCCTCCCTTTCCTCCTCTACATTTAACAATCTTTCAAAATACTCCGCCCATCTCTTCCTTACTGCATCCATCTCATTTAATATCCATCCATCCTTTGCTTTTACTCGCGAGATGAGTGATACAGAAACGTTTATTATTATATGTACTTTTTTGCTTGTTCTTTAATATTTGTGTTCACATAAAACACTGAAGTATTCACACAGATATTGTTGTTCATTTCATTGTCTAGCATCGAGCCACAAGAGCTTCTGGAAAGTGCTGGTGACTTGATATCAAAGGTCCACAATGGAAGCATAACTTTAGATGATGCCCTAGCTTCGGATGTTATGACATAATTACAGTCGGCATTGGATAATTGGTGTGTGTTGATGACACCATACCATACAGCCAAGCTTTGGATCATGTATATGCATCTGGTAAGCATCCTTCGCTCTCTGATCCAATCTGCTGATGCTGGGAATTGGAAGCTATACATACAATCCCTTCATGATATGCTTCAGTACTTAGCTGCTTCAGGCCATAATAACCACACCAAATCACTTATACTATACTTAATGAAGATGGACAACCTTGAGGAGACACATCCAGCTGTTTATAGAAAATTCCTAGGGGGACTGTTTGTTTTCCATTGCAGTGATAGTTCTTGGTCAGGGATATTCAGCGACCTTTGCATCGAGCAAGTGCTGATGGGCAGCATTAAATCAGTTGGTGTGCTGACCAGAGGGAGAGGCTTTCAGGAATCGACCAGTTTGCTGTGCCTGTTATCTATGCCAGCATGTGGTGAAGTTTACGAGGCACTGCAGGAACCGACCAGTTTTTCAAGCACTACAGAAGTTGTGCACAAAAATAATTCCCAAGCAAGAGTTAAGTGTGACGCAAAAGACATCCAGACAGTCATTGCTTATCTAAAAGAACGAAAGCCATTCTCACGAAGCAGTAAGGAACTACGCAGCATCTCATCCGGAATCATTGCTGAAGGATCAGTTAACGTCGACAGTGCCATGGCCATTAGGGATTCTATTCTGGCAACAATGGAAGGAAAGTCAGTCACGCAACACAAATTTGCCAAGAAACGTCAGGTCAGTAATCTGTCATCCTCAATGTATGTGGCCTTTGACGAAGAGAATATTTAGATCAATCCACAAAAACTGTATCAACGCCTTATTGTCGCTGGTATCGACAATATCGAACTCTCAGAATTGTTCCAGTATGAGCTCTGTTCCTATTCCTTATTGTTGTTCGACTCCAAACTGCTAATGTGGATTCCAGACAAGGTTGATCTTGAGCATGGTCATATTAAAAATTTCCAGCATGTGTTGTCACTGGTCAACCACTTGACGTCATGTGTCGTAGATGGAGGGGCGTTGCTACAGCGTTTCCCCTAGCCGAAGTCCACCTTATATGTCAGTCTCTGAAAACTCTACATCAGCTTCATTCATAACCACGTGGTACTCAGCGTGTGCTTGTACTTGATGGCAATAGAAATGATCCATCTACCAAGAATGAGATTCACCAGAGGAGGACTGACACTGAAATAGGAGTAGATGATGATTTCACAGGCAACATGACTCTCAAAATGAAGAAAAAGCCATTTCTTGCTAACGCTTGGAACAAGAAGAAGTTCATCAACATGTTGTCATCACAGATGGAGAAGGAAGGCATCCAAGTAAAGCAATTATCTGGGGGTGCTGACTATGACATTAAAATGTCAGCATGTTCCCTCGCCGAGACTAGACCTGTGGTAGTTGTTCGAGATGACACGGACCTGTTGATTCTTCTGCAACACAACAGTATCTTCAGACCAGCTCAAAACTCATCGACATAGGCAGCCTCTAAAGTTCGCTTGATCCCGGCCTCAGTGTATCCCTGCTCTTCATTCATGCGTTATCCGGTTGTCATACAACCTCCAGACCATATGGGATAGGAAAAATATCTTTGCTGGAAAAATAGAGATTTACAAGAGGCTGCCCAAGTGTTCATGATGCCAGATAGGTCAGGAAGAAGTTGAAAAAGCAGGGAATCAAGCACTTGAAGTGTAATATGCTTCTATGCAAGGCACTGACTTAAATCTGGAACGGGGATCCAAATTTTCTGAGAAGGTGGCTTCAAGCTCTAGTTATGTGCCCCCCTGAGCGTCTTCCCCCTACTACAGATGCTGCTAGATTCCACACCAGAAGGGTCTACCACCAAGCAAGCCTGGTTGGGCAACATCATGTTTGCTACTCAATGGGGATGGGTTGTCCTCCAAAATCAGACTTGGAACTGTCTTGAAACCACAGCAAATGACGCAGGTTGCAGCTCCTACTTCCCTTCTGAAGATAATCTGGTGCATTGTACTGGTAATTGTGAAAAGAACACTTGTTCATGCAAGACAAATGGGCCTCCATGTACGCTTGCCTGTGGCCAGTGCAAAAGCATAACATGTGCAAATAGCCGATGTCTTGATGACGACTCTGATTGCAATGCTCAAAGTGACGTTTCTACTTGCAGATGCCGTAAACCCTTGTTAATATTTCCAACATACGTTTGATATGAAGTGTGCAAAATAATTATATGATGCTGAATAATGTGTCTGTTCGTTTATTCACATATGAAACTGCATATACATGTCAAAACTCAATTTTCGGTTATATGTCAGCCATTTTGTTTATTTTTTATTCTACAGTTTTGAGACTCCATCCATCACATTTAGCTTGAAAAACTAGTGTTAACAGACAGATTAAACTTGAACTTAACATGCTTAGGAAAATTATGATGACGATTTTTATATTTCCGCTATTTGTCTGGCGGCCATCGTAGATCTAAAAAATTTTAAGGCATTTCCCGTGCTGCGATTTTGTGGCACTTTTTTTTTTTTTTTACACATTACAGACATATCAATAAAATGATATAAATTGCAAAACCTTCTCCATCATTTTTTTGAACATCACTACATATTGCCACCTTCAATTACCGGACTGTTAGGTGGGTATCAACAAGACTGTATTAAAGGGGGGGG
>JAGKTI010020867.1:0-16084 GCA_018397915.1 Birgus latro | reverse complement strand
TGTGTGTGTGTGTGTGTGTGTGTGCACTCAACTCTGGGCGTACATCTTTATCTATATTATAATGATCCGATTTCTGTATGTTTGCTTGTTTGTTAGCATAACACAGCAAAAAAGGCACAACGTAGCGCAATTTTTGTTTCAGCAAGGTAAAGTTAAAATGCTCTAACTTGAAGAATAAGAGAATTTCCGGTCCAATCGGGCCACCGGTTCCCGAATAATGACTCATTTCTGGCCTATTTCAAATTTAGTATTTGCTTTAAGTGGAGGAGATGGATTCGTTCTTGGTCTGACATTGAAATTACCAGACCTCTATAGAAATCAAGGGGGATGCATGTAGAACTCTATTAACAGCTCTGACAGATGTAATTTTTATGATGAATGTAAACATTTTAAACGTGTACATTACATTAGCTAAAGTGGTTCCTCTGATGGCTAAGGTTCTAATTAATCAGAAATATTTAGGTCGACATAGTGTAAAGATGGTAGTCATTTATCTTAGAATTTTTTACTTCTAAAACCATATTATTATCTACAGTGGGTGGGATGGGTAGACGAACTGATGGGAAGAGTGGGCAGGATTGGTGGGTGGGTGGGTGGGTAGTGGGCAAATAGGTCCATGGTAGGAATAGGTCCAAGGAGAATATATAATCCTGGGGAAATGGGCCAAAGGATAAAATGGGAACCCGAAGGTCTTCACTCACAAAGTGTGGCCATCCATGGTCCCACGTAATGCACGATCATAGGGTTTTACCCAGGCAACGCCGGGTACCCCTTCTAGTAGACACTACAGTTCATTTTCTGAGACCTAGCAGTCCTCTGGCGTGCCATACACCTTGACATGCTACCACTTCGGCGGTACTACCCACCATCATATAGGATTACGAGCAAGAGGTGTCTCATCACAGACTGGTGTGTGAGTATCATTGGGATGATTTTATAACATCGCGATGAACCTTGTGGGTCAGGTAAGTCCTTTTTTATTTACGACATGCAGTCATTAAGCTCTTCACTGCCACAGTCTAGGAATGTACTCACATTCTTCCAGTTAACAGTTCAGTTCTCTAAACGCTTGGACACCACCTTCCAATGTCAAAATATTAATAGGAAAGCATACGGTTAAGCTGCATGAAATAAAGATTTATTTTTTCCAAGTGAAGAATTATGCGTTTTGGAACAGTATTTCCTATATCTAACTTATCTGGGTCCGTGGATTCAAGTACAGACGCATGAATAACCTAGCTGGAAATATTTTACCTTTATTTCCAAGATGCGTTCTTCACTGACATCATTTAATGATAAATAATTGCGCAAATATAAAAATGAAAGTAGGGATATTCTCAATGAGTTTCGCTCCCCCCTCCCTTCTCTCTCTTTCTCTTTCCAACATTTGCTGTATGCCTTATGCCTTATGACTTCAGTTACGATAACATTCTTCGGTGCCGTCTTCCATTAGTTGCCCTTGACTCTACATACAGTTTGAATGGTACCATATAGAACACTTCGGAGCACCTACTGCTTAAAGAGTCATTATTCACATTAAAACTTTATATTTTCATATGCTAATTAGTTATTACTAATTGGTATATACTGCACTTTGTCCCAATAATACAGAAAAGAATATACAAACCGAACGTACTATGCAGAACAAATGGATGTCGGAGAATTGCTACGAAGCTTCCAGTATCACTGATATTTAAGGCAAATGCTTCCCCTTCCCTCTGATTCTTTATGTCTTCCGTTTACATTCCTTCCCTTTCTTTCGCTCTCTATAAATATATCTCTTCCCCGTCCCTTAAAAACAATCCCTTTCATATTTTTGCCTGGTGAGGCCGAGGATGAACTAGAAAAGCGTGCAGGGAATAGGAGACTCGCAATAACGGGACAGTTTAAGAGGTCGTGCCAAAGTGTGTAATGTTCCGGAAGTCCAGGCACACCTAACATAACCTCCCTGTTGATGGCTCCCTCGGGTCGATCCAAGCTTGGATAATCCGCTCCACTCCTCCCTCCCCGAGTCACTGCTTATTCCCCCCCTGCAACTACCACGCAGCTTTATTATTTTTGTGTTGCCCTACGATACTCAATGACCCAATGGATGCTACTGTACCATCCACCCTTCCAAGGTCGAACAGTCTTTACTAATTTTATTACAATCGTCTGGAGATAAAAATAATGCATTAATGTAAGTCATCGGTCTGACGATGATAATCACTTCATTCAGACGATTAATTTTATTCCTGCTTAATCCAGACGATTTTGTTAAGTTTGAGGATGCCTTCAGTGTAAGAGGGGTCAGTCCACTTTCTTGTTAATTACACACAATTACACACACACACACACACACACACACACACACACACACACACACACACACACACACACACAGATAGTTAAAGATATAGATGTAGATATATGAGAACAGGAACTACAATCCTAAGCACTCCAAGAGAAAACAGAGATCCACAAGTTAAAGAATACATAGCCATAAGGTTGCAGTTAATCAAATGTACCCTTATTTTCTGAACCAAAAATTATTCAACAGAAAATTCCACGCTGGAACACAAAAAATTATGAGCTAATGACACTTACAAAAAACTTGAGCCTGATATAGTATTATTAATTAGTAACTCGTTAAAGGCTGGAGAAGATTAATCCATACCAAGATTCAACGTATGCAAAAAAAAAAAAAAAAAAGATCACTGTGGGGTGGCAGTTCGCACAAATATAATCCTATATGATTATACATCGGAAACCCTGGCTATCAAAGTTATGACAGAATCAAGCCAAGTATTCAATAAAACCAGTACCTCCCATCCAAAAAAGATTATTTGCCTTTACGAGATTCTGAATCATTACAAAACACTCATTTTCCCACTAATATTATAGGTGATCTAATTGCCAGGCATAAAGATCTGGGAAATAAATAAAAAATAACAAAGCAGAAAGATGCCTAAATTTCCTTACATTAAGATGCAAGCCCCAACATGCTGGTCCTTATTTTCCAGCATTCTATTAACATAACTTTTTACTGCGCCATATATCATCTTGCCAGTTATTAGAGTATATCACAGTGGAAATACAGGAAAATTTCCATTTAACACATGTCATTAAAAATACTTTATCATTTTAAACGATTTATAGCTTCCTATTAAAAAAAAAATGGTTTGAAGTTAATATGAGAAAGACCAAGCTTGATGATTTCCATTACTTGATGAGACTGATGAGTATCTAAATAAGAGGACAAACAGTGACTGACTCTGTTAAGATCTGAACGTCTTTAACACAAAAAGCCAAATTACATCATGTAAAACATACACAAGAGTGGTTAAATTTAAAAGAACTATCCAAGGACTTATGTTTACACGAATTTCAAGATTAATGGGGTAACCACTAATTCCAGCTGTGTAAACACATCCAGAAACAGTTACAGAGAAATATCTCGATCAAAAGACAAAACTATAGGACGGAAAATGTAATAAATTGACTGGCAATCACATAAGAAAGTAAAGCATTCTGGCTTAATTTGAAAACATCAATGGGGCAAAAAGGGAAATAATGAGTATCTCTTGGATAATTCCCTCATACAAGGAGAGTATGTTTTCACCCCTGTTTGTTTCTTTGCGTGTTAGCAGGATTACTAAAAAAAACTGAAAGGGATTTGGACCAAATTTGGTGGGTAGATAGTCCATGCCCCAGGGAACAATCGATAAACTTTTGGGACCGATCCGGATAGTATTCCAGATTTTGGATCCAGAAAACGCTTTCTACGAAACCCTAATCAGTGATGAGAAAACCTAACCCATTACGAAGAGTGATTTGAAAATTACGTTGCCCTGGTCGGAGAAATGCGCTCCACTGAGTGCCCTTTTAGTTTAGGAACTAGTATCACTGATCGTCAAGGTAAAGAAAAATTATTTAGAAACATAAGGGACCAAAACTATTCCACCTATCTAACGAAGAAAATGACGAGTATGATTCTGACAATGAACCTGTGCTAAAGGAATACATCAGAGAATACATTAATAGATCAGTTCCATGTGACTTTGGAGAATATTTCCATTTGGTTAAAAATGATTCCATGATTAATCCAGTAAAACTGACCGAGGTTAATGAATCAATATTAAAAGAAATGAAGTACACAACACCAGGGGAATCCGGAATATATACAGTAAAGTAGCAATAAGTCAGCCAGATCAGCATTTACTTTACTTATTAGACATTTAATAACTGCTTCTTACGGGTTGATTTTCAAAATCTTACAAAACAACTATACCTTAAGTTGATCCCAAAAGCGGTAAAGGACCTCATGACCCAATAAACTTAGGCTGATCTTAGTTTTGGAAGTGCCTGGTAAAACCTTTTAAGACTGTTAAATAACTGACAAACTTGATTAGAAATACAGTATGTGAAACAACACGAAGTCATACTGTATTTACACTTATAAAGCACAAGAGAACAAGTACGATTACGACCGTCAAAGAAATGATCGACAGTAGAGTCACTTTCAAGAATAAGCCATTGTTATCCAATTACGAAAGACGTTTCCAAAGCCTTGGCTGATGGGTATTAAATACAAAATCCCGTACTTAAGAATAATCATAACTTGAAAAAAAAAAAAAAACGATAAGGGAAAGCGAAGATAGTGTTGTATACTTGTATTTTCAATATCCCGATTGCTATTAAACATGTACAGACAATGTTACATAAATACTAAATTATCCAGGGAAGAAATGGCAGCACTAAAACTTTACAAATTTAATATACTATAAGCCTGAGGAGGTCTCTACCAAATGTTATTTTTGCTGCCTCACGAGGGTTTAATGTAGCTTGGGACAGACTTTCCCACTGGACGGGTTAGATAACGCCCTCATTAACTTGTAAGTCGAATAAGATGTTGTGGTCTTACGGTAGCTTAAAAATTTTAGAAGGAAATCATTTGGCTGAAGGAGTTTAGTATCATTCACCGTGCTAGAGGTCGGGCGGAAAAAAAAAAATATGTCCACACTTAAAAAAGGGTACTTATGTAGTGAGTAAGATACAGTGGCCCGAGACTGAGCTACTGCAGTCGAGAACTTTAATGATAGGTAACCACTTCATGTCCCTCGTAGTATTATATGGTTAAATTATCCAGTTGCATGTTCGGGATTTGAAGCGATGCAAAATCACCCTGACTGGCGTTTTATATCCACAGCAAGTAAAAAGCAAATGCGTTAAAATTGTCCGAAACATATTCCCATCACTAAGGTGGCGTATTATTCTGTTTAATTATTGCTATTTCAATATGAATATTTAGTTTAAGATAGACATCTGACAAGAGGAATTTAATATAACCTTCCTCGACCTTTTCAAAACAATGCCATTTTCAGGGTAAATTAAAATCGTTTGACGGTAGTTTGACCAAAACGAAAAAGGTGTCATCGTAGTCATGTGGTTATCTCTTGCAACTTGGGCATATTATTGTAATGTATTTTTACCTGTCCAAATGACTGTATTCCCCTTTAGAGAGATTTTTGAACCAGGAGGGCCTCCAGCACTGGACGAAAAGAGATTTCAAGTAAGCTAAAAATTAATATGTAAGTAACAAGACTAAAAAAGCTTATGTCATCATTGTGAACTGGTTTAAAGAGACAGAACAGTCACAATGGCTCAACCAGTGTCCTTTCAGTTCTTTTATGCGTAAGGAAAATTAAATATGGGAGTTATAAATACATTTCTTGTACTTCCGCTGTAGCAGAATTATGACCAACTTTGCTTTCAGACAGAATTATACTTGCAAATGTTTTAATCATCCGAGGCCAGCCCAGTTTCTTACCGGCAGTCATTTCTTGCATCTGCACAACACCAAGTCCTCCATTACATAACACTCACCTACCCATCCACAACTCAACACTCACCTTCCTCTCCATTACACCATACTCACCCACCCATACACTACACCACACTGATCCACCTCTTTACTACACCACATCCATCCACTACGCTACACAACCCCCACCCATCCATGCACTCCACAACATCCCAACACCCACCCACTCAACCACTACTTAGCACCCACCTTCACCTCCATTACATCACGCCCACCCACCCTTCCACTAGTATACATAACCCTCACCAACACCTCCACTACACAACACCCACCCATCCCTCCACTACAACACACTCACCCACCCTTCCACTAGGCTACATAACCCTACCCACCCCTCCACTACACAACACCCACCCACCCTTCTACTACACCATACACCCCCACGCATCCAGTAGCTACAAACCCCGCATCCACCCGTCCACAACACAACACCCATCCATCCAGTCACTACTCAACAGCGACCCTCCCCACCATTAAGCAACACCCATGCTCCCATCAATCACACAGCAACCACCCAACCATCTACCACACAATACTCCTCCACTTATCCACTACACAACACCTATCGTATTCACTGAGTGAAGATACTACGAAGGGAGAAAAGAAGGAGTTACGAAAATCTCCCTGTTCGACCCAGGTATACATCTCTCTGATAACACAAGGGAAAAAAATCACTGCATGGGAGTAAAAAAAAAAAAATGGTCGGTCCTCCATGTTTACCTAAAGTCAACCAACACATTCTTTCTCCTTCCCTTGCAGGGGGGAATCATGGGAAAAAGAAACGAAGAAAAAAAGTATTTCCCATCTTGAGAGTATTCTAAGTCTACAACCCCATTCTTCTGTCAACACACACACACACACATACGCACACACACACACACATACATACATACACACACATACACACACACACACACACACATACACACATACAAGCGCGCCAGACCGTACAAGGAAAAATGGAAATAAATATTTCTCACGTCTACACAAGCTCTCTCCCCACATCCTTCCACCCACGCCTCCACTGCCACGCCACAGAGGGAGAAATGAAGCAGTTACATTTTCTCCAGTTCTCCCATATCTCTTTTCCCCTATCCCCTCTCCATTTGTGTCAGGCAACACCCTTTCCCATTAGAAAAAAAAAAATCTCCAGTGTGGATTGAAAACAGGAAAATGAGAAATTCTTACATGTCTTCTTCACCTCCCGTCGTCTAAACCTTCTGGACTCACCTCCTAAAACTATGATATGGGTTACTTTGTTGAGGGGATGATAAAAAAGGAGAGTTTTTCTCTCTCCCCCTCCCGCCTTCCTCCTACCACCCCACTGAGAACGACAAGGGTGGGGTGGGGGGAGGAGAAATGGACATCACAAAAATTCTTACCTGTCTGCCTCAGCTCTGACCCCACTGGCTGTCTACCAAACAAGTAATAATAATAATGATAATAATAATGATATTAAAAATAAGACACAGTAAGAAGGGAGCAGAAAATATATATAGTGCAAAAGTACTAGACAGATGCAGGAGAACAAAGACCTAATATGGGGCTTCGTTATGGTCTACGGAAGGTGGACATCTCATTTCCGAAAATCATTTGTGAGAGCCTAACGGACAGGACCACTCACAGTGATGCTTCCACATCTAAAAATAAATATATTACCTTGTGGGTATGGGGGCAAGAGGAAACAAGAGTAATCCGAGATTGCAAACATTCGCCTAGACAGACATTATTTATCCAGTTAGAAGCAAAAATGTTGATACTGCAATTCTTCCGCAATGGTAAAGAATCCTTTAAAAAATCCCTGGATCCGGATGATGATCCGGATCACCACCAAAATCTAATGTATTATTTCTTGGGCCATACCCTACCCCTCCAAAAAAATTTAGCAAAATCCGTTCATAACTTTTTGGGTGATCCGGTTAATTAATTAACAAACAAACAAACAAACAAACAAACTCCTGCACAAACATAACCTCCTTGGTAGAGGTAAAACAAAATAAAAATTTCTCCACCCCGTCTACCACCTTTACGCTCAACATTTGCCAAACCCAAAAGAAGTTATACATCTCTGGGAGATGGATGTGAAACAGAGTAAACTAGAAAGCACTCAGAGAGCGCATACCTCCCCAATGCCATTGCCATTAAAAAGGATCCGGATCCGGATCCATGGATATAGGATCCAGACAGAGATCCGCTCCCAAATTTACTCAATTCTTTCTTGGTCCATGGCCCACCCTTCCACAAAATTTCATTGAAATCCATTGAGAACCTTTGGAGATATTGTGCTGGATACTCCGGATCCGGATCTGCCCCAAAACTTATTCATTTCTCCCTTGGCCCATGGTTCTCACTTCCATAAAATTTAATCAAAATCCGTTCTTAACTTTTTGAGTAAAGTTGCTAACTGACAGACTAATAAACAGACAAACAAACAAACCAACGCTGGCAAAAACATAACCTCCTTGGCGGAGGTCAAAATTAACAGAAGCTGCCACTCATTTACCACCACAATCCCTTGGTCTCTCCCCTCACCCCCCAAAAAAGGATATGTTTTGCATTTCTACAACGCGGAAATATTTAATAATGGAAATTTTATGAAGCGTGAAACGGAATAAATATCTGCAGGTGTGTGTGAAGTGCACCGATAAAGAAAATTATACAAAAATGCAAATGCTTAGACTCGTTAGGTGGACCCTGAACTGCGGGAGCTTGAATGATGTGTGAAAGACTGTATGGCACATTTCTTTAGAGAAGCTGTTCACATCTCTCAGTTTCTTACTGTAATTTTTCTTGCTTCTAGGTATCCCTCCTCACTTGTAGGTGGGAAATAAGATGATGATGTTGATGATGATGACGGATAATTCAAAGTTTTATGAAGAAGAACGAACACCCTGTTCTAGAAGAAAATATAAAGGCGCTTGTATAAATCTACACTGCATCCATCCCAACATTTTCTCATTTCATACCAAAGGGAAGTGAGACAATGGATGAAAGAAAAAGAGGCAGATAATCAAGCCGCTACTACAGTTTAAGATTTCCCGCAGAAAGAAGATTATCATATATAGGTTGACAAGCATTTAAATCTCTCTCTCTCTCTCTCTCTCTCTCTCTCTCTCTCTCTCTCTCTCTCTCTCTCTCTCTCTCTCTCTCTCTCTCTCTCTCTCTCTCTCTCTCTCTCTCTCTCTCTCTCTCTTTCTCTCCACACCACCCAATTCGCTCACCACACCGCAAGATACCCTTAATCATTCCTCACCCACAGAACTCCCAACAAGAATAAATCTGAATAAATATACTAAAAAAAAAAATCATCCTTGGTGCCCCCCCTGTCGTTCTCCGTAAATCCATCAAACGACCTCACTTCGTCTCGTTGTTACCTGGGAGTTGTAAAGTTTCCCTGACATGTTTTTAAGCCTCGGGAAATTTAAGAGAGCAGAAAGCACTAAAAAAATGCCTATTTCCATTAAAGCGACGAAAGAGGGGAGAAACGAAAGAGGGAAAAAAGAGGAAAAGATAAAAGGTAAAGAAAGTGAATGACATGGAAACTTAAGGGAGCTAACTACGCTCAAACGAAGGAAGAGGTGAGGAAAACAGAGGCCAGAGGGAGAGGACAGTGGTAGAAGAAAGGTACGGACGTAGAGAGAGAGAGAGAACAAAAAAATGGAAACAGACGGAAGGACGAAAAACAAACTGACCGGCCTTGAGAGGCTTGAAGGAAGGGAGACGCTTAAACAGACACCTGACTCAATTATGGGGAGGCAAGGGGGGCGTGATTAAGAGAGAAAAAAGGGGAGGGAGGATGAAGAAGGACAGCTGAGTGGTAGGGATGGAAGAAGGGAGAAAAGATAGGGAAAGAAAGGAACAGGGAACTAAGTGGAGGTGACAGGTGAAGAGAAAAATAAGGGGAGAGGATGGAGGGAGCGAGCAAGGAGTGAATATGTGGAACGAAAAGGAGAGAGGAGGGAAGGAAGGGAAGAGAAGGTGACTGGATAAGATAGAAAGCCGAGGAAAGAGAAAACGCTGAAAAAGACGGCCAGGTCCATTAATTTGTGGGAAGGATGGGCGGACTGAGAAAAAAGTGGGATTGAAAAAACGGGAGAAATTAAATGTCGGGAAAACTAAAAGGACAAAACATTAAAAAGAAGGAGCGAGGGAGAGGCGGAAAGAAGGACACAGGAAGTGACTGGAGGGAAAGAAAGGCAAAAAGAACTAATCGAGGTCATGGAGAGAGAGAAAAAAGAGAGAGAGAGAGAGAGATGGTGGAAGAACAACCTAGAGATAGCGGTTAAATTATAGGAACGAAGAGAGGGAAATGAAATACATGAACAGATGTTAAGCAGGATGAATGGGTAGATGGATGGGAGAGCCGCCAGTCATATAGCTACAGCAGACGGCTCATACAGCCACACCGGTGCTGAACGGAGACCCAAGCATCTATTCAATACAAGCGGTGAGCATTATCACAGACATGATAAGTGAATGTGTGATGCGCGTAAAAAGGAATGTTAGGACCTAGGGAACCGGCCTATGCTCAGAAAGGGGGGGAAAAAAATTAAATGATCTCCTTCGATATCGTCTTTGCTATTCTGAAAAAAAATATGGTACCGATAACGGGACTATAGAAAAGTGCAATGTTAGTGAATTTGTTAATCCATTCTGTCCGTTGACGCATTTTCCCACTCCGATGTTGCTATTTCCAGACGCTTTTATTATATTTAGGAAAAATCTCTTGCAATGAAAGCGTAAAATTACACTTTACCTTACCACTCAAGTTTGATACCTACCCTGAGCTGAACATCATCGTTAGAGCACCATGAATAACGTGAAAACAACGTCACCGGATGCACAACTGCGCATGGCTATTAAAAAAAGAACTGTATTCTCTGCAGTCCTTTGGTTGCTCTCCAGCTGAATAAAATCATTGGGAGGAAACAGAAATAAAAAGACATTATCTTATTGGAAGAGTTAACACAAGGACGTCAGATCACGCAGTATCAACATATCACTTTGTGTGTGTGTGTGTGTGTGTGTGTGTGTGTGTGTCCAGAGGAGGATGTGAGTCTGACAGGTGTAAAAACACACACACAAANNNACACAAGGCCGTCAGATCACGCGGTATCAACATATCTCTTTGTGTGTGTGTGTGTGTGTGTGTGTGTGTGTGTGTGCGTCCAGAGTAGGATATGAATCTGACATGTGTAAAAGCACACACACACACACATACACACACACACACACATACACACACACACACAAACATACACACACACACACACACACACTATTTTCCATCTCATCACGCCCACCAATCCTCCAGTCAAAGTCGGAAGACAGAAAAGTGTGAGGGATTACGGATGAAAAAATAGAAAATGTTTTGGAAATTCTTTAGCACTAGACCAGAGCAAAGAGAGAGAGAGGGAGAGAGAGAGAGAGAGAGAGAATGATATAATTCACACACTTTAGAGGATGAAAGTCCATTTCTATGCTCATTCATCTTCCAGTTCCCTCCTAATACATCTGAATCTATACCTTTTACTAAGGTGTGCGGGGATGTTGTTTCTTGATAATATTCTCTCTCTCTCTCTCTCTCTCTCTCTCTCTCTCTCTCTCTCTCTCTCTCTCTCTCTCTCTCTCTCTCTCGTCCTTCCTTCCTTCCCCACTTCTCTTTTCCATTTTTAAGAATTCTTTCCTGTTGTCTTCTTTCTTTTCCGTTTTTACTTCTTTTTCTTTCTCCACATCCACACCTTTTTGGATTTTTTTTTTGACATACAACTTCTCTCTCCGCTGCTCTTTATTTCTTCCCAGCTTAATCATCTCTTCTTTCTGGACTTTGCTTATATTTTCCTCCAAAACTTTCTCATTTTTCCATGGTTATTTTATTTTTCTTTACTTATTTGTCAAATTTCTCCTTTTCCCCCTCTTTTGCCATCTTCGTTATTTACTTCTTCCTTCAGCGTTTCTTTTCTTCTTTTTCTGTACCCCTTTCTCTAAATTCTCCATATTTTTTTCCCCTCTACCTCTTCCCTCATCACCTTTATTCTGTTTACATTCCTTCTTCCACTTTTTCTCCCCTTGCTTCCACTCCTCCTCCCCACCTTAAATCTCAGCCTTTGTCTCAGCTGTCAGGTGGCCCAGCACAATACGTGACCCCGTGCTCTCTGTTTGTCTTCTCCTCTCTCTCTCTCTCTCTCTCTCTCTCTCTCTCTCTCTCAGGTGACCGACCCTAGCTCTCTTACTATTCTCTGATTGGGCACCTTTCTTTCCTCCAGTGTTAATTTTCTTCACTGTTCTCTCACCTAGTTTTATTCCCACACTTTGGTTTATTCTCCTTCTACTTCCACTAACCCTGTCACTAAGATTTTATTATTATTATTATTATTATTATTAGCGATACAGAGGGCGTTCCAATTGTGATCGATTTCTTTTCTATGTATGTTCTATTTATCATTGTATGTATATTAACTGCAGAGGGGAAGAGGAGAAGGGTGAAACCAAGGAGGAGATGGAGGAATCGAGTTGAAAAATATATGAAAGAGGGTGTGTGTGAGTTGGAGTGAGGACAGCAGTATGGCAAGGGACAAGGCGACGTGAAGGCGATTGGTTTGTGGCCACCCCTAACGGGACTAAGGCGTCTGACAGTAGTAAGATTGATACGTGTATGTTCAAAAAAATCTCATTTATGCTTGGTTTGATTTGGACTACAGCTGGCACTTGCACTGTATGATTCGAAGGAATGACTCGATTTTGATACAAATAAACCAAAAGTCAAGGTGCCGGGCAGAGGTTATAGTTCAAGGCGCGGCGTCATCTCACAAATGCCTGATTCGATTTGGATCAAACTTAGCACATGTATATGGTGTGCGGGGATGTGAAGAAGTGATGCGACTGGAAGGTAATCGATCAAAGGGCAAGATCACGAGTCAAGGCCAGACATCGGACGCGGCGTAGCTGTGTTCTCTTAGAATATTATATCTACTTTTCTATTTTATTCTTTTTACCTGCATATGATCTTATTCACCTTAGGAGAACTTCTGTGTAACATTTAATGAAAGAAAAACAGTGGCTAAGAGCATAAAGTTATTTGCAAATATAATTAAAAAAAAAGAAAAGAAAGTACTTTCACTTACAGATGCCTGGTGATAATGTGTTTAACATAATGGAAGACGTAAGCAGTGCACAGGACAGAACAATTCACTTTTAGAGATAACCACTTGTATATATGATAGACAGAGAACCGGTTCACTTTTGCTTTAGATTACTGGACAGGAAAATGGTGGGACTGTGTAGCAAGACGTGTGCTTCGTGCCCCCGTAGTGGGAGAAGGAATGGAACTATAAAATTAGATTAACAGCACTCTGAACAGAAACGATGGCAGAGAGAGACATCCAACACTACAAAGAGAAGCAGGCCGAAAGGGAATCACGAGAGAGAGAAAAAAAAGACAAGGAGTTAGTTGTGTATCCTTGAGGATAAGGAAATAATCATCTGGGAGAGTGTTTCCAGCTGGATAATGGGAAAACAAAGGTTTTGCGGGCATTAACAGCAACGAGTTTTCTTTTGTCCAGCTCAATGATTGCTGCACTGACTCCTATGATGGACGCTGCACGATGCAGATGGTAAGGTGGAGAATGGAGTTATCAGGGTGCACAAGTTCAGACTATAATATCATTGATAAGGAAGAACAGGAAAGTTAATAAAAAGACTGATCCATAAGGAGCACCTGTATTGTCAGTTTTAGAAGACAGCTGCCATCTACACCCTCAGCTACAGTACGACCAGACAGGAAACTTGATAAGATGGCACTGAAAGAGGGAGGGAAACCATAAAGGGAAAGCAGGATGATCTCGAATCTGAAACACATGTAAAATGGTCACTAATGGAACTTCCCTGACGGAAATCGTACTGGTAGTTAGAAAGGTTCTGAGAAGTTGCTTCATATCTAGTTAAAGTTAGGCTTGAATTCTTAAGAAATACAAAAGATTAAAGCAACTGGGCTCTATTTAGAAGACTGGCAATGGCAATCCTCCTTTGGAACAGGCTGACTGAGAGTAAACGTTCATCAAGAAAGAAAGCTGCCAGGCGATAAACAGAAACGAAAGTAACCCTGTCTAAAGTACCTTAAACTAACCCAGCTATATCTAACTTACGATTCCCTACCCTTAATCACCCTACGTTAAATTTATTTGGAGAAACGAAGTGTTCATAATCTAAAAATGTTGACAGCGCAAAATTGCTGTGCCGAGACACCCAGAGGCCTCCCCGTTGCCCGTGAAGGACAACCTCAGCAGTCCATTCTTTGGAAAACCATGAGTAAATAGTTATCAATGTGCAAATTTTAAGTTCTTTGGTTAAGAACTTTGCCGTACATAACGACTTTGTCCGAGATCACCGGGAGTTATCCACACTCTCCATGGGGTAACCCTCACGGGTTTCACCATGCTTACAACCTGGCGCGAGTGAAACTACAGTTATGCCAAAATTCGTTTTCCTAGGTAAGAAACTGGCCCTGCCTAACGGATGTGAGTGGAACACCCGGGAACCGCCACCCCTGTGGGAGGCAGACTTCGGGTGTCCCATTCTGCCTGAAACTTGGCCCAGAGGAAGGTCTATCATTGTTCAAAATTTCGTTTTCCTAACCCAGCTCCCATTCTTCAAGAATATACAGTACATCGGTGAATGAGTGACACAGACAAGCATATTATTTGGCCACCCCTGTTGGTGGGGAAAATCCATAATTTTTGTCTTCCCTTCGTATTGTTAAATTGTCTCCCAATTATTTCATTTCCTCAGGTGTTGCTTAGAATTTTCCTCTGATGTGAGATTAATTAATGATATGAAAAAAATCTAACTCCCTTGTTACTTTCTCTCAGCTGAATGAAATCGTAAGGAATTGGTTGTAAAAGAATAAAAAGGCTCGCCCATGAGAGGGATAATGGTGAAAATATTAGCACTTACAGACTGCTATCATTCAGTCTCAGCTGACTAAAATTGTTTGGCATTAATTTAAATACAACCTTAAAAGTTTTCCAAAGCATGAGAGGCTTAACTTCGCAAAATACCGGTGATAAGCAAACACAAGAATATTTTAACTGAACTCCTCGTGACCCCACTAAACAACACCTAACACCGTCCTTTGATCAAATAATGTAATACCCACGTCTGAGAGGCATCCAGGTCTCTCATGTAAACAGAGCCGCGAGTTGATAACCATGCCAGACTGTGTCGAGGCCACAGTGAGAGACAGCACAAATGAAGCTGTATCTTGCCTTGACTCAGATTTTCTCTTTGATCCTTCCCCCTCCCCAACGACTATGCCACTCTCTCAGTACTTTAGTCCCTCTTTCTCGCTCTCTCTCTCCCTCTCTCCCCCCCCCCCCCCCTCTCTCTCTTAAAAGCACAGATTTTAATTTACTGTCACTTCCACTCTCACTCCCTCACGGTTTCTCTCACTTTTACTAAGTTCTCGCAGTGTCGGCTATACAAATTATCCAGACTGTTAGTGAATAAAACTGAATTATTATTATTATTATTATTATTATTATTATTATCTTTATTATTATTATTATTATTATTATTGTTATTATTATTGCGACTTACCATCATCATCAAAAGTAAGGTAATTATACCGCATTATCACTATCAATATCATTATAATTTGACTTTAAACTAAGAGACGGGAACCAGCTCTGCAACTCCCATTTGAGTCATTAGTGTAATGTTACCAAACTCCTGGCAACAAGAGCATTGTTACTTTTATTTCGATTTTTTGTGCAAGGACTCTGAAAATTAGCTTCATGAATCCAAAGCAAGCGAAACTGGTGACACCGATCTGTGGCTGAAGAATAAGGTCGTCGTGTCACTGACTGCGACTTTACGAAGTTGACTGTCGAGGTTCACTGTTAGAGAGAAGTAGGAGTTGCGAGAGGAATATGTCGGTCCACGGGTAAGAGACGGGCTGACCATTATGACCTAACTTCCTATCGCACTTGACCAACGACTGCCTTGTCATAGCTGTCACATGTCGCAGCGAAATAAGAGAAGTTTCGTTTTCTGCAGCTAGAGATGGCCTTACCGGGGGATTTCTAACCCAGTGTTTGTTTCTGAGTTGGTCAAAAAGTTACTGAATTGATCGGAAATGGAGAGTACAGCCCCCTCCCCCACCCCCCCCTTTTTTTTTTTACACGAAAGGAGACGTCTCCGAGAGGACAAAATATATTTTTTACA
>JAGKTI010020865.1:0-16085 GCA_018397915.1 Birgus latro | reverse complement strand
GGGACCACACCTATATATATGGAAAGTTACAGCTTTACAGCTTTTGTGGTTTTTCTCTAAAACGTGTTGGAAACAAAACACTGAGCAGATTTTATATCGGTACTTTGCACTAGGCTAAATGGCCAAGTATTCAGCCAAAATTATTCAGCAAACTTTTTTCATTGGATTTTCAACCAAATAGATCAATTAGTTTCTAAGATATTTGAATTTCAAATGTGCATATATCAATCTACCTGTCTATCTGCATCTCCACTCCACCAACATGTGTTGCTCTGCAGAGACTGTATGTAGGGTGAGAAGTGCTCGTAAGTGTGACTGTTGTTTTGGAATGGCTTTGAATGTGTGTGTAGTCTGTGAACCAAGTGCAATCGGCCCGCCTAAGCCGACTGGGTGCAAGCATACTAGTATGCGACACTAGTTCAACCACAGCACCCCTTATGTCAGCCAAAGCGGTCAATGGCTCAGTGAACGCTTCTCAAAGTTTTTACAACTCTGGAGGGAGGAGAACCCGCGTCCACCACCGTGCGAGATGCACAATCTACCACTGTAACACAGAGGCTCCAATTCAATTTTTAGAATAAAAAATGAGCATATGACCTTCAGAAATAGGTCAAGGCCGTTTATATTTGGCACAATGACGTGGATTACACTAGGATACATTCCTGTGTAATATCAAGATCGAAGATAAAACGTGCAAAGAAAATAAGCCCCCCCACCCGAGCAGAGACAGAAAACGTTAGAGAGGCAGATGACACCAGCCCCCCCACCTGAGTAGGAACCAACGGGGAGGCATGTAAGGCACGGAGCGTTTCTGGGCGGGACCGACCTACCTGTTCAACTACCATATGTCCATCTCGCTCCCAACCAACGCCGCGTCAGGTATGCAGTGGAAGTTACCTAGGTTCTAGCCAGAGCAGCCCTAATCAGGTAAAGGGGGGTATTATCCTCACAATCCCGAGTAGCGCCACGGCACAGGCCGACGTCCGTGCCGGACTAGAGGAAGAGTAGGCCATTGTCCGCTTCTCAGCTACCATACCCTGCAAGGTCGCAACACAGGCCATCGTCCATGTTGGACTAGAGAAAGAGCAGGCCACCGTCCGCTCCTCTCCTGCAGTATCCCCCAGGGGCAGCACCGCAACACTGGCCACCATTCGTGTCGGGTGTGAGATAAGGCAGGCCATCGTCCGCCCCTCAACTGCCACCTGCTGTAGGACCGCGACACAGGCCGCCGTTCATATCGGGCTCGGGGTTGAGCCAGCCACTGTCCACTCCTCACCGACAGGAGGTTCACTCCCCTCGTCAGGGAGCAGGGTAAAGTAGGCCACTGTCTGTTCTTTCCCTGTAGCCTTAAGAGACAGGGGAACCACAGTGTTGGCATCAGACCGCACGGGGGAGGTAGAGCAGGCCATCGTCTGCTCCTCACCCTCTGTCTCTCGAGCGTTTTCTGAAAAGGACGTCCCTTGCCCGGCCCACCGCCCTTCCTGTGGCTGGGTGGGAAATCTCCTCTCTCCCCACAGAGGTGATCGCCTGGAGGACCTGCTGGTGGAGGAGTGTAGGCGAGGCCCTCTCGGTAGTCCTGGAGTCCTTGCCCTACAATTGGCCTCTTGAGGACATCCCCACCTGGTGCAGTCCCAGCAGAAACGTCGCCGTAGCTCCCACCCTGATGGCGACTCCTACTGCCAGAGGTTGCTGCGGTCCTACCTTGATGGCGACTCCCACCACAGGAGGTTGGCACAGTCCTACCCCAATGGTGGCCCTAGGCACGAGGGACCACAGCCCCCAGTCACCCCGGGGCATGCCAAGGGCCCCAGGGCGAGGCCTACCCGATCCAGGAGACCGGGCCTCCACTCCCAGAAGTCGGCACCATCAGGCTCGCCTACTCTCCCTCTTTGGCCCTAGCCCAGAGGCCCAGACACCACATCGGGGCCCGAGGGAAGGCAGGCCTCCTAATACACTATCAACGCAGCTTGGGAGACCCGGCCCACGATGAAAGTTCCGTGCCTTCTACGGGAGAAACAGTGAACAGCAACTTATTTTCTACCTGACCTGTTAGTGTGAATCACCCAAGAGATCCTAGTGTCTAGCCCATACCAGTGTATAAGTGCCATGGCTTACAATGTGAATTCAGTGCCCAAGTTATAGTATAAGCGACCCATGTTATATTACAACTTCAGTGTCAGAATCTCACCATAAGTATCTGTGCTATATCATAACTGTAATGTACTTCTCAAGTCCTGTTGATAAGTGGTCTTTGCTTTAACACTCCAATGTCCATGTATATCTGTTTTGTACCATCTGTCTTCTGTGTCTGTGTAATATCATATCTTGCTCTGGAGTTGTGAATTTGGTTAACATATGTTTGTCAGTTTGGTCTCAGCCGAGTTTTAATGACCTGTTCTAGCAGTTGTATGCAATGAGCCGGTCTAGACAAGAACCCTAGCATGAGCATAAGTGTTCGAGGAGCAAGTTGACCCTCGAAAACGTAGCATAGCAATAATAATAATAATAATGTATGAAAACTGTAATAACAGCAACAACAACAAATTCGATAATAATAATAGAACCTAAAACAACAACAACAACAACAATGATAATAATTGAAATGCAGAGCATCAATACATGGCGAAATACCGAAGCTCCCCATCCACCTTGCCTGGTCAAGACACCCACCCCAGGAGGAGATACCCAGGGAGTGGAAATGAGTGTCCGTGGGCTCAGTACAAGACGGGTGCACCTGTGTCTCTCCCGCGCGCCCCTCTCGCTCTTAAGTAACTGGCTGCAGAGGTTACAGCCAAGGCAAATTACACCTTCACCGGATCAGCCATCGCCAGGTTCAGGGTGGGGCTAATTCTTTAGCCCCAGACAGCACCCTGGAGTCGGCCACCAGCCGCCCACTTGCTGCTTCCCTCCCTCAGTCATACCAGGTGACGGCCACCTTGCCGCACACAGGGAGGAGACAGACACCAGCTGCCCTCGCTATAACTCAACAAAAGGAGGTCAAGTGACGGCCACCATGCCACACTGACTCACACCGGGTGACAGCCACGTTGCCGAACATGGGGAGGAGACGGACACCAGCCACCCTCACTCTAACTCCACAAAAGGAGGTATAGTGACGGCCACCTTGCTGCACTTACACCGGGTGACAGCCACCTTGCTGCACACGGGGAGGAGACGGACACCAGCTGCCCTCGCTCTAACTCCACAAAATGAGGTCAAGTGACGGCCACCTTGCTGCTCCACTGAAAGAACAAAAAAAAAGGGTCACGGCAAGTGCCCTCCCCCTCTCTCCCCACAGGGGCATCCTCCCCCTCGACCAGCAGTTGGAGGAGGCCTGACAAGGACCCCTGGTGTCTGGAGTCCTAGCTCTCCCTCGACCCCCGGCGGCCCCAGCCCCTGTCAGACTCTGCCGCCCCAAGCTGCCACAGCCCACACCTGACAGAGGCTCAGCAGCGAGACTGCAGTCCCAGGACCAGCCGAGGCATCCACAGGACCCCGGGGCGAGACCTCCCTAGCCCCACGCGACGACCTCCTCGCCAGCAGGGTAAGCACAGGCAAGTGCGCCTACTCTCCCTGTTTGGGCCCAGCCCCTAGGCCCGAGCCCCCGGACCCCTCAGGAAGGGCGTCCACCTATCACGGCCCTCAGAACACTCCTGGATGAGGCAACCACGGCCTGGCCTCCTGATGAAGGCCCATCCGGATGCCACGACGACCAGTGGCCTCCTGACGCAGGCAGCCGTCCTAGGCCCACCCTCTCCTGCCAGGCCTCACTCTACAACAAGCCCCAGTCACACACACACACACACACCGTGTCACAGAGTCCTCTGGCCCTGTCTTGCTGTGTATACTATTTTCTTGTAAAGTGTACCATTGTGTATCTGACTCAGAATTGTGATTTATGGCAATATACGTGTAAGGTTTGTTGCCCCAATTTTTATGCCCTGTTCCCATTGATTGCCCTAAGAGAGCTCAACCTGGTCTACAAAGGGAACCCTGCTCCAGGCTCCGTGTCTAAGGGACGAGATGTCATACCCTTACACACGCAGAATAACACTTGTGGCCAGTGGTGGTTCTTGACCCAGTGGATGGCAACAGGGGAAAATGGGAAACTTCAGCAAAATGGCGACAAAACCACACGTCCAGATACCTAAATTCGACCCTGAGCAATACGGCATCCACATTTACTTGAAAATAGTAAAACGACTGTGGACATAGCTTTTGAGACAGGCAGACAAAGAATAGCAGTAATGCTACCACTTCTGGGCAAAGCAGTAGCCAAAATTGCTCCTAAAATCATCCTGGAGATGACATGGGCAGAATTCACCCAACTACTGACCCAAGCAGTCACCCTATTTTTAAGTAGTCATAGCATTGTCACAGCTCGACAACTCACTCGTCCATGCCTGGCAACTCGTCACAGCTGCATACACGGACTGTACTAAGGAAGCCCGAGAACCACACATCTTCGATACCCTGAACAGGATCCTCCCCAGTGCTATCAGGGAGCACTTCACCATACAGGACCCAACGGGAGACCTGGATAAAGATATCCAACTCGTGCGATGCTTACTGGCCACACGTTCCACCCCTCAACACATTGGCGTCGTAACCCAAGAAACGGCACCAAACCACAATCCAGGGCCACCTCCAGCCCAACCGAGTCCCCCATTGGTGCCCTCCATATCCAATCTAATTTCCATTAACCCGTTAGGATTCATTGCATGCAGCCACTGATGCCCGCTCCACAACATCCGGGAACAGCTAAGCGCCGCTCAACGTAAGGCGGCCCCCTGGGGACGCCGTAATGTCTCCTTCCTTAACAACGAGGGTGCCGAGGACGACGATCCATCTGCCGAGCTTCGGAAAAGCAGACCTCGGCGGAGAAGACGTTCCCCACCTTTTCCCCAAGCTCACTCTCCTCCTCCTCCTATGTCTTCTACTTTACTCTCTCCTACTCCTAACTTTCCCGCTTTCCCACACACCATTTTCCCAGCTACCACTGCCTCCTCCCTTCCTACTCTCCCTCAGCACGGAGCCTGCCTCCACCTTAACAGGCTTACCGAAAACCCCACCTTCTGCTCCTCTAACCCACGTTCTGAAACTATATCCTCCTGTCTACTATCTTTCACCTATCACCTCTCACCACCCACCTCACAAGCTCCCACAGCCCTAAATCGCACATCTGAGTCAGACAACCTTTCTTCCACTCCCTTGTCCTCATCTGCATCCTCACCTCACCCCCCACCACCACACCACTCCCACCAGCCCAGCCACTGGACCAGACAACTCCAGAATCACCCCGGGCCACACCACCGTGCTCTAGACACTCCACCCGCAACTCTTCGCACACACCATCCTCGCCAGCCACCTGCACTGCCAAGGGACATCCCCACCTCCAACCACTGGCATAAAATGCCAACCCTCTCGTCGGTGGCCAGCATTCAGCCATGGCCCACCATCGCACAACACCATCTCCGGCCATGAAGATCCGCCATGTCACCTGGGCCCCCATCACGGGCAAGAAAAAAAGCGTTCGGGGAACACTCCACCTGCAGCGCCTCCTCCAGGAATCACCCCAACCCTGCACACTGTTCACCACCTTTACCAGTAGCTACCAACCAGATTCCTTCACCACCCACTGGACCTCCCTCCTGCAACACCTCACACCACAACACCAGTCTGCCACCACCCATACCTACCACCTCCAGGCACGGGGACGTGACTTTTTCGCCACTGATGGTGGTGAAATGCAGACCATCAATACATGGCGAAATGCTAAAGCTCTCCATCCACCTTACCTGGGCAAGACACCCACCCCACGAGGAGATACCCGGGGAGCGGAAATGAGCAGCGCGGTCTCGGTACAAAATGGGCGCACATGCGTCTCCCGCGCGCCCCTCTCGCACTCAGGTAACTCGCATCAGATGTTACAGTCACAGCAAATTACACCTCCGCTGGACCACGCCAGCGTCCTCTGTCGCCATGCAGAGGACGCCCCCTTGTTATTATGGGGGGATGGGCTCTCCCCCCCCCCACGCCAGCGTCCTCTGTCGCCATGCAGAGGACGCCCCCTTGTTTACTTACTGCCACCCTCTGACGGGCTCTCCACCCCGAGCCCGTGCCACACCAGTGTGGCGAATCTTATAAAAAAAAAGAAAAAAGAAAAAAAAAAAGCCATCACCTGGTTCAGGGTGGGGCTAATTCTTTAGCCCCAGGCAGCACCCTGGAGTCGGCCACCAGCTGCCCACTTGCTGCTTCCCTCCCTCAGTCATACCAGGTGACAGCCACCTTGCCACATGCGGGGAGGAGACGGCCACCTTGCCTCCCTCGCTATAGCTCCACAAAAGGAAGTCAAGTGATGGCCACCTTGCCGCCCTCGCTCCAACTCCACAAAAGGAGGTCAAGTGACGGCCACCTTGCTACACTCACTCACACCGGGTGACGGCCACCTTGCCGCACATGGGGAGGAGACGGGCACTAGCTGCCCTTGCTCTAACTCCACAAAAGGGGGAACAGTGACGGCCACCTTGCCGCTCCACTAAATGAACAAAAAAAAAAAGAGTAATGGCAAGTGCCCTCACTCTCTCTCCCCACACGGACATCCTCTTCCTCGACCAGCAGTTGGAGAAGGCCTTGCAAGGACCCCTGGTGTCTGGAGTCCTAGCTCTCTCCCTCGACCCCTGGCAGCCCCAGCCCCTGTCAGACTCTGCCACCCCGAGCTGCCGCAGCCCACACCTGATGGAGGCTCACCAACGAGACTGCAGCCCCAAGACCAGCTGAGGCATCTCCAGGACCCCGGGGCGAGACCTCCATAGCCCCATACAACAACCTCCTCGCCAGCAGAGTAAGCGCAGGCAAGCATGCCTGCTCTCCCTGTTTGGAACCAGTCCCTAGGCCCGAGCCCCCGGACCCCTCAGGAAGGGTGTCCACCTATCACAGCCCTCAGACCACTCCCGGACGAGACAACCACGGCCCGGCCTCCTGACGAGGCCCCGAATGAGCACCAGTAGCTAGCCTCCTGACGAAGGCCCCTCCGGACACCCCGAAGACCATTGGCCTCCTGATGCAGGCCACTGTCCTGGGCCCCCCCAATACCGCCGGGCCTCACCCTACAACAAACCCCAGTCACACACACACACCCTGTCACAGAGTCCTCTGGCCCTGTCATGCTGTGTATAATATTTTCTTGTCAAATGCACCATTGTGTATCTGACTCAGAATTGTGATTTATGGCAATACACGTGTCAGGTTTGTTGCCCTGAGTTTTTATGCCCTGTTCCCATTGATTGCCTTAAAAGAGCCCAACCCAGTCTAAAAAGGGAACCCTGCTCCAGGCTCCATGTCTAAGGGACGAGAAGTCGTACCCTTACACATGCAGCATAACAATAATAAGAATAACAATAATAATCACTATAATACATTTACTCTAACTTGGCCTAAAATTGCCCTCTCTCCATCTTGAATGCTGAGTTGTAAAAATAGATTAACACTGGAAAACGATGTTAGTCACAAAGTAGTGCTATGGAAAGGATGTATTACAGTATATTAACACTAGAGTATGATGCTAGTCATGGAGAAGTGCTATGTAAAGGATGTATGATATTAGCACTAGAATATGATGCCAGTCATGAGGAATTGCTATGTAAAGGATGTATGATATTAGCACTAGAATATGATGGTAGTGTACCACAACCCTATTATGTTGGTGTTGGATATAATATAGTCCTTGCGTTGACGGTATAAGGAAGTTTATTTACAGAGATCGTAAACACAGATACTCTCCTCACCAAGGCTGCCCTCAGACTGAGCTCAGTGTCATGTGAGGGACAAGAACACACCGTGAGAGCCCAAGCTACCTCAGCATCTCGGGACACTAACTGTATTTGTTGCTATTTGTTTATCTATATGGGTTGTTTTTAATAACATAGTGACATTAGGGGTAGATGCCTCCGGGGACAACTGAAATGGTGTCTCCTGACACTAGGAGGCAGTCAATATGGGGGTTCTCTTATATAACTATGGAGGATGGGGGGTCTACTAGGAATATATATAGTAATGACTTGGGTTACAAATTGTTATAAGGTAGAGTTACTGTATAGGATTGCAAGAAGGAACATGGCCATGTGAAATAAGGAAGAAATCAAGTAATATGCAAATTAAATACCTATATTGTACAGGGGATATAGATAGTTCTAGCATATACACATGTTAGTAAGTGTAACTACATATGGTTGATATAATAATAAAAGAATACATGGATATTTCAATTGTGGAGCACACAAGTATAGTCTGGATGAAGGCTATTAAATAGAGAGATGTCCGTCTCTTCGTTGGATGTCTTTTCCTTTTCGTTCTGTTATTATGTGTTTATTTCCATAATGTCACAAATGAGTAATGGTCCTTGTTAGTTATACACTTTTAGTTCTTTTCATAAATATTTTCCACACTAATTGATAATTGTCTGTGCTCTCCTTCGTTAATACTGTACTTTTCTAATCGTATTTCATATACTGCTTCAGTGTAGGCAGTGTATACGCTTTCATTTATCACTGCAATGCCTTCATTTGTTGTGGGTAATTTTTCAGTCCACAGTTGTTATCTGATTCAGTTTGCGCTGGCAGTCACTAAATGTGAGGGCACAAAGTACGCCTAGCCTCAACGTCCTGTGGAGGCTGAACTATTCCTGTTGTAATGACAAAATCTCTAGTCTCACCGTAATGATGATGGGAGATTACATATCCCACTGTAATGCCACCAGTGTAATGTTCGAAATTTTGAGCTCTTATGTGATGATGAGAGCTAACAGATCCCACCGTAATGACACCAGTGTAATGACGAATTATTTTTAACAGTGTAGAGCTCTCAATTTTGACTTACCAAAAGAATCAGAGTTTTAGAGAGTAGGCTGCCACCACCCAGCGTAATGCTGGCAATTTATTCCACCAGGAAAAAAATGATGAGGACTTCTGGGGCTTTGAGAATAAGAGAACTAGGGTAGCGCGATCTTATGAAAGAGCGCATGAGTAATTAGATATTAGCGCATCTTGCGGGCCACTCAACCTCACGATTAAGTCTCCTTAGGAGACAGTAAGACTTAAACTCAATGAAAACTTAACCTAATATTTACTAATACTAAACATACAAAAAAGAAACATAAAATAATTAGATCAAAATAAAACACATTACTTTGCAGACTATGAATTACTAGGAACTGAAAGATAAATATTTCTTCGCACTGAGAATATCACTAGACAGACTGAGTATAATAAGGAGCAATAATTTCAAGAGTATAATTCTCCACAGCTGAACAAATACTCAGGATGATGATATTATCGCACTAATATTTATACTGTCCCTCACAATTGGATAAATACTCAATATAATATTATCACACTAATATAATAATCTTCAGCACTGAATCAACACTCCTAAATGGCACTGATACACTAGGTTTTATCCCTTCCGGGAACATGAATCTCACCCCTTAACCTAATATTCAAAATGATACTGTCCCACGTGAACCCAGCATCTCGCGGTCTCAAACGGACTCATCGGGCAAACTCACTCCACAGAATATTCTCTCAAGTTTGAATATACAAATTAACTCAAAGATCATACATAAATTGACACCATATTTTAAAGGTACTATACAAAAGGATCAACACTCAATTAACAATGCTTTTAGGGCAAAATACATGTGAACTCAAAATCTTATCCAGCCAAACACAGCACACAAAAGGATGGAATGTTCTAGTGGACCAGCCAATTCGTGCTCGGATTAGGTGAACTAAGAGGGAGGGGATTTCAGTGTAAACGGGCGTTAGGCAGTTAGTGCCAGGGTTGCCAGAACGGAGTGACACCTCACGGCCAGATTCAGTGCATTTCACGGCCAAATCAGGCCAAACTTGTTTTTGTCTACGGCCAAATTTCGGCCAAATTTGTTTTAATGGAAATTTGTAAATATACTGTATATGAATTAGCCTGGCATGTAAATAAAAAGAATTTTAACCCTGCACATAGTCATTTGATCCTGTACAGACAAGTAACAATAAACAGATAAAAGAGGAAATAAAGTGAGCTTACCTTAATTTGCAAATATAATGAAGCAAGTATAGCCATGGTCTCGGCTGCTTTAATTTGGCTATACAACTATCTTCTCTCGGCCATTCCTGTTTGGGGTTGCCGAAGCAGATTGGCTTATACAATAGTTATCACAAATTACACAGCTTACATCAATTGTACTTCTTTTATCAGTATCACTTATAATTGCATATACCGTCTCACAGTTTCTTTACTGTTTTAATATATACACATTATTTACAATGTTATTCATTTTTCTGATTTGTTTTCTCATTAGTCCATGTTCATAACTGCAAGGATATCTGGTTCATTCTCGCCCTATGGTCCTTCATTTTCATACATGTTTACTGAGTTAAATATATCCAGCATGTGCTGTGTTACTTCAAAGTTTCTGCAACATTTTCCTTTAAACTGAAGGTGCGCACGAATTCGAATGATGGCATCCAACATTGTTGAACTAAGCCAATTTCGTAGTCTGGTTTTGACACAAGTTAAGATCCTTTGTACAACAGCATTGCTTGTAGGTGTTGTTAGGCAAGCCATGGCATATTCTCCTAATTCTTTAAAAGGTCGGTTCCCGGCTGAATTTTTGTACTGTAAGACACCAGACCAGAAAGACACTGCATCCTTTGGAGTCTTACCATTAAAAACAGACTCTTCCTCCCATGATAAATGCAATACTTTTCTGTATTGTTGCTCTATGTCATCTTCTTTCGTTTTTCTTAAGTAAGGCAATGGAAGATCTTTAAATGCTACACGTTCAGTCTGACTCAACACCTTGCAAGGGGAGAAAGCACTAAGACCTTTGAAAATCGCTGTTGATGTGGGAAGTCTACTTTCCACTTGCGCTAAGGCCTCACACAGAAAATTTGTACATCGTTGTTTAATATCAGCTGCAATTTGTACAACTTCAGCAGAGTGGTTTTGGCTTTCTATGTAAGTATTCAGCTCTTGGGTAAATTTGGCACCATAATCGATTTGTTTACTGGCAGAAGTTCTACATTCTTGTTGAGGATTCTATTCTGTAGATTCTTATGGTGCAGAAGTAGCTCCTTTACCAAATCTTCAGGGTCAGCGTCAGTAGACTGAAAGAGCGAATTAAGTCTTTCAAAATCTGTAACCACTGGAGACACAAACTGAAAATACAAAAAATTTCCTGGATCTTTTAACATGTTCAATATTTCTCTTGCTTTGTAGCGACATGAAGCATCTGCTTTGGGCAGTACAACTGAAAAGTAAGCTTTCAGTTCCTCCCAGTTTACAAGTATGTTGTATATGACCTTTCCTCTGACCAGCCATCGTGTATTTGAGAGCTTCTGAAATGGGAGGGACATGCCTCCTCTCTTCATTTGCATCCATGACCATGAATAGTTCCTTGAAAGCTTCTCTGCGTAGGATGCTCTTACTGAACCACTTAGGAATTTCGTGTAAGAGATATCCCAGATTAGATGGCAATTTGTCAAACGCCTTTTCCATGTAAAGTGCGAGGGAGTGACGTACACACTTGTTGAGCTGACAGTTGGGCGACTTCTCTCTTAGCTTGACCAAACAGAGTTGTGTTCACCGATCATTGCAGATGCTCCGTCACTCCCAAAACCAACACAATCAGACCACTCCAGTCCCATATTCTCCAGGTTGTTACTCAAAGTCACAAACAGTTCATGACCAGTAATAGGGACAAGGCCTCCAAATTCAGTCACAATTGTAAATCTTAATTCACTGTAGTATCTGATAACATTGCACGTGTGTTTGTCTGTAGCCACATCAGTACTTTCATTGATAAGTACACTAAACTTTTTTCCATGGACATCATCCTTGAATATTTTGAATAATGCTGGGGAGATTACTTTGGACAATAATATGCTACACTTAGTACGATGAAGCTGAATGTTCTCTAATTCACTGCCCTTACCGTCTCTTTTCACAATTTCTCCCACATGATCAACACTAGCTGTTGAGCAGTGGCAAGCTATAGCAACTGCAAGTTCTAGTTCAACATGTTTTATTTCGTTGTCTTGTTTCTTGAAGATTTTCACTGGCAGTGTTCGGCACATTGCTGACGCATTTACCCTGCTAGAGTGTCCTTTAGTTTTTTTCATGATCAGCCAATCGAGATGCTTTTGGAGCTATGGTGGTTTTACACAATTTACAATAAGCATCTTCACTCCCTTCACTGGCTTTCTTGACCCAAACAAATTTCTCTTCCCATGATTTATTATATTTTCTCCCACTGTCATAGCTTCCTTCCATTTAGATCTTGTTGCCATTATGAATAAGTTGTTTACAATATATAGAAATAAAGATTAGGCCGAATAATAGGTCACTGAAACACCGAATTAAGTCTATATCTGCAATGAAACAGCCACTATCGAGTTCAAATTAAGACTGTTGCTCTGTGCCTCTGTCGTCACTGTTTCGATCAACTCTTGCCAGATAAAAGCCGACTGAATCCTAGAAACTTCCATGCCTAAGCTAATTTAGATAAATATCTATAATATGGCATGTGACCATGCCTAAAGCTAGATCTATACAATATTTTTTTTATTCTAACGTGAGTGAAAATTGGTAGCATATGGGCATTGTATCTACAAGTATCAGTTGGGGTATTGGTAACTGTGTCAGTGTTACTGGTTCGTCCTGAACGCGTACTCACGAGTTGGTAGAGGACTTAGTACGTATGTGTATGGTATGCGGTTTGAAATTGGAAAGGGGAATATTACTGGTAATTAAAATAGGATTATAAGTTATATGAGGGAAAAAAGTCATTAAAATAAAATACGGCCAAAATTCGGCCAGATGATTTGGCCGTGGATGTCTAATTTATTTACGGCCAGTCATTTTTGTATACGGCCAAATTTAAGGAATCTGGCCTCAAAAACGGCCATCTGGCAACCCTGGTTAGTGCTTCACTCACTCTTTTTTTTTTTTTTTTTTTGACGATATGAGGACAGCAACAATCTGTAATCGATGGAAGAAGACGGCGCTATATCATCAGTACAAAAGGGGGAGGGGCAATATCACTAACACTGATGTATATGAGAATTTATCACACATAAGCCCGAAAGGAAGGGGAGAGGATACATAGACTTTAAACACACTGACCCGAAACCATTGAAAGGAGACGGCGCTATGCCGGTGTACCAGTCTGCATTTCCCCCCGTCTGAGATTCCCCCAGGGGGAAATTTGGCCCAGGATAAATCTCCCCCAGGGGGAATTTTGACCCAGGATAGTATTCCCCTCTCCTGGCCAATATTCCCCCCGCCCCCCTACACATACACAACCACCAGATCTTAAATAATAAATGGGGATCCAGGACCACTAGCAGGAAGAATGCCACCTACTATGCGTTTCACAAGCCCTGAGTTGTCGTTTTTCGCGAATATCTTCCAAACGAACAGTCGGATCAGTATGGTATTTTGGTACAGTTCGTTTCACATCCTGCCCTAATTTTTGGCGCTATAGTGCGTTGCCAAATGTAGTTAATTACGCCGTTTACTCTTGGCCCTGATGGCGAAGTCTGAATGAGGCAAGAAGACATTCGAGCAAGTGAAACGTGACGTACGTAGCTGTGACGTCTATCCACTACCTCCCCTTCCTCACCTCCTCTCCCTTCCCTCCCTACTCGCCTCGTTCCTCTCTCTCTCTCTCTCTCTCTCTCTCTCTCTCATGCATGATATGAATGAAATCCAGTTATGTACACTTTACGTCTCTATAGTGGCAGATAATTGAAAAGTATATGCTGATTGTGGTAGGGTGGTTTATGCTAACGACCGTGATCGCTGTTGTAGCCTGTTTGGCAGTTTTAAGGTGACGAGGATGGTTTGTTCCTCGATAGAGATGAAGACTGAAATAAGACGTATGCGCAGCTACTTGCATCATTTATCCAGCCATCATAATTTATCTCCACTTATTATAGTTGTCTACAATGACCTTTCATCACGCTTCACCTGTTCGAATCTCTTCTCGCCTCATGCAGACTTCGCTATCAGGGCCAAGAGTAAACAGCGTAATTAACTACATTTGACAATGCACTATAGCGCCAAAAATTAGGGCAGGCAGTGATACGATCATCACGAGACACGGACAACAGCAAAAAAAAAAAAAAAAAAAACAAAGCCAACAACAGGCGATAGGGAGCAGCTGAGAGCCAGATTACTCCGAGCAGTATTAAGGGTAGCAGCAGCTGTATCTGAACATGGAGGAGTACACCTACCACACATACTTCCAATACCTGGATAGTGGAAAGTACCCTGATGGACTAAGCAAAGAAGAAAAACGTGATATTAGAAAGAAGTGCGAGCCATTTTGTGTTCAAGAGGGATATTTGATGCATAAACAACGCAGGAAGGGTGAAGTTCAGCTACGCCAAGTGTTAATGAAAGCGGAAGTGAGCAGAGTTATCAAAGCTTGCCATGAAGGGTTTGGGGGAGCACATATGGGGAGAGATAAAACAGTTGGAAAGGTAACTGCTAAATATTTTGTTAAAGGCATTAAAGAAATTGTCATTGATTATATTTCAAAATGTGACAAATGCCAGAAAGCAGCCAATAAGCCCTCAATGCAAGCTCCTGAGTTGCATCCAGTGCCTGTTCCAGAAAAAGTGTGGTCTCAGGTGGGAATGGACTTGATTGGACCCTTTTACCCGAAACAGAAAGAGGACACTGTTACATTGTGGCAATGACCGATTACTTCTCAAAATTCCCAGTTGCTGCACCTCTAAAGCATAAAACTGCAGCAGAGGTGGCTCAGTTCTTTTTAGATGCCATGTGTGACTTTGGTTGTGTTGAAACACTTATTACTGACCAAGGCCGCGAATTTGTAAATCAACTGAATGACATCCTCTGTGAAAAGCTGCAAATTAATCACAAAATTGCTTCACCCTATCACCCTCAAACTAATGGACTGCAGGAAAGATTCAATCAGACACTTGAAAGAGCTCTTATGAAATGCGTCAATGAAAAGCAAAACGACTGGGATATGCACATAAAAAGAATCCTGTTCGGATATCGCACATCTGTTCACGCCAGCACTGGTGTTGCCCCTTTCACTGCGATGTTTAGGAGAGATCCAGTACTCCCCATCTACTTAGACACTGGATCACAGGTGAAAGATGGAGCAACGACAGAAGAAACTATTAAAGAGTTAACAGAGAGAGTAGTGTCAGAAAAGAAGGCAGCTGAGGAAAAAATGGCGATGAACATTGCAAAATCTCAAAGTAGACAGAAGAAGAACTATGATAAGAGACATACAGGCAAATCAAGTGAAATAGTTGAGGGCTCATTAGTACTGTTGAAAAACAACAAAAATAATCACCGAATGGGAGGAAAATTAGAAACAAAGTACATAGGCCCTTATGAAGTTGTTTCTCTGCAAGGAAAAGGACGTCCAAAACTGAAAAACCTCTCAACAGGCAAAGAACTGAGAAATACATATCACGTGGTAAATTTGAAGCTGTACAGACTTGATGATGCAAGCAGCAGAGATGGACAAGAGCAGGACAACTACCAGGATCAAGAATACACCACGAACAGGAAAAAGCAGGGGCAATCTCGGCAAACACTGAATCGAAGTATTTCAGCAAGAGAAAGGACAATTTTACTCATGTTTGTAGATGAGGAAGTTGCTACAAGAGTGGAAATAGATGGAGAGACTATAACAGAAGAAGAAATAGAGACAAGACCAGAAAAGCTTCCTGGTATTCTTGTCACTAATAAGGAAAACCTTCAAGCAATTTACAAGTACATGGATGATGATGCAGTTACTACGCTTCACGCTACTATCAAAGCTAAAGAGGACGACATTCCTGGAGCATGGGTTTGTCCAGAATGTGCGGAAATCACAGCAGATGGACGTGAAGTGGTGGAGTGTGAATCTTGCTACGAATGGTACCACACTGCTTGCTTTGGATCTGAAGAAAATTTCAAGGCATCGTGGAGCTGCTGCAAATGTAACCCAACCCAGTATGAAGTTCCCTTTAAAGATTTTTAACTTTATAATAGGAAAT
>JAGKTI010020864.1:0-16085 GCA_018397915.1 Birgus latro | reverse complement strand
TTAGGTTAGGTTAGGTTAGGGTCATGAAAAACCAGTGCTGGAGCTTCAGGACCAATATCCGGACAAAACCAATATCCGGACATGCCTTTGGCTCTATTACGTCGGATATTGGGAAGTCACATATGGGCTTTTATTTGACACCATGACCTTTGACCTTGAGTGACCTTGAAAGGTCAAACACTAGATCATAGTTTTCAGAGGGCGCAGTTTGAAAATATTTCCGCCATTACCTTATACTTTAAATGTGTACCATAGTGACACTAAATGGCAGAATCGATTCGGTATTTAACAGCAATAAAACAACTGCTGTCGGCAGAGGTTTATTGTGCCTGGCACCACTTGTTATGTTTTGCTAACGACAACGACAAAGTTTGCATAAGTAATTCATAAGAGGTGTACGATGGAAATATAAATCGCGTAGGAAGATGAGTTACGAAAACTCCAAAGTGAGCGAGAACGCTTCCATCCCTTTAGGGAACGTTCAGTCTCCATCTGTGACTGGCAGTTAAGCTGAACCGACTGGCTGTGTGGCCCACAGACGGGTTAAGCTCAGAGGGTCATGGTAAGCTGATGAAGAGGCAGGTATAAGTAAAATAAACTATAGTTGCCTTTATGGATTTCTCGAGGGTCAATAAGCCTTAATTACCATAGTGGATTAGATTAGTTAATTCTTGCCAACCTGAGACGCTTTCATCTTGGTTGGAGGAAACTTTTTGAACTGGAGGGGTTCGATTCAGCCTTCATTATCTCTTTGATTACAATTGGGCTTCACTAAGCCAAAATTTAAACAGAGTGTAGAATAAAGAAATTAAATTGAATTATTTCATCATAATGAACTGGTCAGAAGGCAGATTTTTGTTTTGCAAGATTTATCGACTGAGGGATTAGACTTATGCCTATCTACTGCAAAAGGATCACTGAGGGTACAATATAAGGGGATATGAGAAGAGGGAGACGTAGGTATGCTGATGAAGAAATGAGAATGGGGTTATGAATGAGAATAGGGATATGAAGATGGTTTGCTTGAATAAACATAAGGGACAGCATTTTGAATATACACATATGATCAATATCGAAAGCTACAAAGGCGGTATTTAATTTTTGCTACGTCTCAAGCTTCCTCAAGAACACAACCAACAACATGAAAGTATATTATGGTAAGCTGATCAAGAGGCAAGAGTGAAGGGATAAATGATGAGACAAAGATAAAGGGGAGGAAATGAGTAAAAAGTAAAGACAGACTTACAGACTGCACGAGGGTCATGATGAAGTACAAGAATACGGGATCCAAGAAGCGAGTGAGACTTAGGTAACCTTGTCTTGGAGAAAGAGTGAAGAGGTATATGATGAAGGAAAGATAAAAGGGAGAGTAATCTGACTGAAAGAGAATAAAGCTTATGGTCATTAAAGGGTATTAGTAAAGGGGATATTGGGAGGGATGAGGGCAGAGGTAAAATGATCAATATGCAACAGAAGAGTGATAAATATCGAGGGAGTGACGAATGGCGAGTAAGCTGAAAAACAAAGGGATATATTTATGCCTATTGACTGCACGGAGATTAATAAAGGACACATAGAAAAGGGCAATGTGGAGACTGGAGAGGAGACAATATCTAGGAAGCAAATGTGGGATGGTACATAACGAGGGGAAGTTGTATGGTAAACAGTTAACGAGAATGGACAGATTTATTCCTATGGATTTCACGAGTCATTACAAGGGGACAAGAAAAGAAAGAGAGGAAGACTAAGGTAAACTGATCTAGGTGATGAATGAATGCAGTAAAGCGCGAGTAAATGAACAATTTGTTAGTGCACGATAACACTGGAATAGCAAAAGGGAACTGGCTAAACCCGAGTAATGAAGAGACAAAGGTATTCTGCTCATGAGGCAATGAAGGGAAGAGATTATATTTATCAGCTGCACGCAGGTCACTAAGGTATATGTTCATGTGGGTGGAAAGTACACTTAACTGGTATAAAATTATTGATGTGAATATGCTGAGAAAAGAGCTTGGTGGGGTGTGTGGAGGGGAATCATTCTCTACACATTTGATTGACCTGTGCAGCTGAGATGTATGGGGCGACTAGGGTGTGTTTAATTCGCGGCTGCTGATTGGCCGTCGATGCTGTAAATCTACAGCTCTTCTTTTTTTAATACACATATAGTTATATTTGTAAACTGCTTGCAGTATATGCAGCCAGTTTAAATATGAAAGAATTTCCGAGGCTGAGGTCAAAATTGGCTCTAAAAGTTTACCATTATCAAAGAAAATTAAAGTTGATTATGAAGTTATGTAACACGATGAGTGACCTGTGAAGTAAATTATCCACTCACGGTGAACACCTACGTCAGCATGCTGCACTGCATCCAACCACGGTGTACACCTACGAACGCATCTTGCACTATAATACATGCCTGCATTTATTTCAGTGACATCATCAGCGGCCAATCAGCAGCAGCGAATCAAATACAATCTACTCGCCTCATACATCTCAGGTGCACATGTCAGTCAGTAAGACAAAGTATACTTAGGGGATAGAGGATGGTCCATGCGAGGTGTTGAGAAGACAGTTACATGGTGTGGTTAAGATTATCTGCTGGGAATGTTAAGAAATATACCGAGGTGGAAGTAGTGTATATACTGAGTGCGGAATGGGTGTATGTGGATGGGATGGTACTCACGAGGCCGGACATGAGGTAGTGGTAGTTGCGGCGGCCCATATGCACATCACGCACGTGGCCAATAATAAGACTCTTGGCCATCTCCGTGCTGCAGTCCAACACCACGTACTTATGAGACCACCTGAGGGAACACAGTGAGAAACAGTTACAGGTGGTTATATAAATGTGTTCAACGATGGGTAGGGTAACGGGATGTCGTGTGTATCAGTATATCGTTGTTGGATGTAACTGAAGTGGCTAATCACAGACTGTCTGTAAGTCAAAGCAGCACTCAGATCATCGGAAAGTGCGTCTGTTATTCTAATTCACAATAAAGATTTTTAAGGACCTAATGAACTACCGTCCAATGAGCCTTCTCACTCCTGTATACAAACTTTTCACAGAAATCGTAATAAATTAGATTAATTCTACACAAGATGCAGACCAGCCAAGAGAACATGCCCTAATTCGTAATGGTTAATCAGTACTGGACGTTTCGCGTTTAATAAAGTAGCTAAACATTTCAGAATTTAAAAAAAAATGCGCATGGCACTCACCGACTTTGAGAAAGTATTTGCATCGCCTGAAAGTGCACAAGTGACGAGAGCCATTCGATGACAAGATGTTGAAGAAACTTACATTAAAGTCGTAGAAGATATTTACAAAAACAGTACCGTCATCATAAAACTCTACAAGGGGAACTAGGAAATACAAATAAAGCAAGGTTTCAGATACAAAAATACAATTTCAGTTTATTTCGCAGCATGTCTAGACAACGTTTTATGAAATGGGGATCAGCACTGACGTTGAGAGACTGATTAATATTAGATTTGCTAATGCCATGGTATTATTTTCTTTCAGTTAATTAACAAGAGAATATAAGAGAGTATGAATCAGTTGGTTCAAGGACTGTGTGGATAAGATTGAAAGTTGGAATACAAACGTGGACGATTGTGTGTGCATATGCGCCAACGAAAGACCGTGCGAGCAGAGTGAAAGAAAAGTTCCGGGCATATGTGGAAACGTGCACTAAAAAGCTTAAGAGGAATGAGAGACAGTTTTTTACTGGAGATGTGAATTTATAAGTAAAGAATGTGAAGGTGAGTGGAGTGGTTGGTGAGGGGGATGAGAATGGCTGTGCACTATTGGACTTTTGTGTGGGGAAGGGGTTGGTTATGGCCAGTACCTACTTTAGGTAAAAAATGATCCACATGTATACGTGGCCAATGATGAGAAGGGTGGATGGTGAAGTGAGTGAACGGAAGGCAATGACTGATTATGTGTGTGTGGATGAGAGAACGAGAAGGTATATTATGGATGCAAGAGCATACAGGGGAGGCGTGGACTTTCGGACAACCGCTTGGTGGTGGTGAAAGTTAAGGTACAAATAAGATGGATGAATATAGGGAGAGAAGGACAGGAGGAAGTAGTCCACACCAGGAGGGTAGAAAGGTTGTATGAGGATGGGGAAAAGGCAGAACAAAAAACAGAAGTCCAGGGGCGATTCGGTAAATATGATTTGGAGTAGATGGGTGAGGTGGAAAGTGTGTGTAAAAAATTCATAGTTGAAATCTGTAAAAAATGTGAGGAGGTGAGTGAGGTGAACAGTAGGTGAAAGGGGGCACGAGGAACAGCATTTTGGAATGAAGAGGTGAGACAAGTAGTGGCGTAAAAGAAGAAAAAATAATATTATAGTGAGTGAGTAGGAAGCAGAGGCATGGAGAATGTTGAGAGATGGAAGAGAGATTTATATGTAGAGAGGAAGAGAAAGGTCAAAAGATTAGTAAGAGAGTAAGAAGAGAGTGGATGTAGCATTTGGAAGGAATTTGAGTGTTGAGTGGAGAGAATGTAAGAAAATATTCTGAAAGGAGATAGAGTTAGAATGAGTGATAAAGCTAGTACGGGGAGTGATGCATAAAAATGGTAGAGTGATAATGGAGATGGAAGAGAAAGTGAGCAGATGGAGAGAACACTTAAATTAATTGTTAAACACTGAGAATGAAAGTAATGCGAGTAAAAGTGGCCAGAAAATGACTTGAAAAATGAGGGAGGCGAGAAGGGAGGAAGAGATCAGCAGAAAGGAAGAAGTGAAAGGAATGAAGAAAGCCAACATGGGAAAAGCCCAAGGAATTGATGTACTGTGTGGTGAAATGCTGAAGCATGGGGATGAGAGAGTAGTGGAAGGGATATGGAAGTTGTACAGATCGGCCTGGAAGGAAGGTAGCGTCCCGGGGGATTGCCTCTGAACAAAGGAAAAGAGGAAAATGAAGTGTGTAGTAATCATAGAGGCATTTCTCTTCTTAGTGTAAAAGGGAAAGTTATAGTGGGATAGTTATTGATAGAGTTAGGGAAATAACAGAGGAATTAGTTGGAGAAGAACAGGGAGGTTTTAGGATGGGAAGAGGTTTTTAGATCAGATATTCATCCTAAGGTCTTCAGTGGAAAAGTTTTTAGAGAAGGGAAAGAAGCTGTATGCGTCCTTCATGGGTTTGGAAAAAGTATATGACAGAGTGGATACACAAGGAATGAGGTAAATATTAAGAATATATATATGGAGTAAATAGGAAGCTGCTCAATGCCGTGAAGAGTATGTATGAGGGTGTTAAGGCTGTAGCGCGTTTTGATGGTGAACTGAGTGAATTTTTCTATCTGAACGTTTATTTGAAACAGGGATGTGTCATGTCTCCATGGTTGCTCAGTTTGTATATGGATGGGGTTATAAAAGAGATACAACGCAGGGTAGTGGATGTTGGAGTGACCCTAATGAGAGACGGCAGCGTTTGGAAATTTCCTGTTCTGTTGTTTGCAGATAATATCGTATTGTTATGTAAAGACGAAGGGAAACAGCAAGACTTTGTGAATGAGTTTGGGAGGGTGTAATAAACTGAAACGAAGGGATAATGTATGGAAGGCTAAAGTCATGTAGTTGAGAGAAATGAAATCTGTGAATGCACAGTGAGGTCGGATGATGAGGAAACGGAAAGTGAAAGTCCATTTTAGTTCTTGGGTAGTGTAATGATAAAGGATGGATGTTTGGAGGATGAAGTGCTTGAAAGGGTACAACAGAGATGAACTGTTGCCGCATTTTTTTAAGCAGTGATAAGAAATAAGGAATTGAACATGGAAGCAAGTCGCTGCATGATAGTATTGTGATACCAACTCTAACGTATGGAAGTGAAGTTAGACCTTGTTAGGATACAAGTCAAGAGTGAGAGCAGGGGAAATGAGTTGTCTGAGAGGACCATCTGGAGTTACAGGGAGAGACAAACTGACAAATGAGGAAGCGAAGGAGCAGTTTGGTGTGAATGTGGGTGTGATAGAAAGCTTTAGGAGAAGTACACTGAGTAGTGTGGCCATGTGGAGAGGATGGAGAACAAGAGACTAACGAGCAGGATGTATGTGAGTGAGGTGGAGGGGAGGAAGAGGGTGGGGGAGGCCGAGGATGAGGTGGAGGGATGAAGTGGAGAGGTATATAAGAGAGGAGGAAGGGTGGGCGGGGGGAAGAGCAGCAAAATGATGGTGGACAGGGCGATATGGAGGGGATTTGTTTGTGGCCACCCTTTAATGAAGTGAAGGAGCTTTGTGGTCTGGATGCGGATGTGACAGAAAGCGTTAGGAGAAACACACCGAGGTCGTTTGGCCATGTGTAGAGGATGGAGAACGAGAGACTAACGAGGAGAGTGTATATGAGTGAGGTGGTGGGGAGAGATGGAGGGGGAGGTCGAGGGTGAGGTGGAGGGATGAAATGGAGTGCTATATGACGGAGGGGGGGTGAGCTGGGGGCCGGGCAGGGAAATGGCGGGGTATAGGGCGACATGGAGGCGATTTGTTTGTGGCCACCCCTTATGGGACTGAAGTGTCTTGCAATAGATAGATGGATATACAGTTAATCAGAGAAGGAAGTACTGTATATTAATCAATCTGAATAGGGAAAGTCTGAAGGTATGACTGATAATGAACACTAATGAAAATGCTTTTTAACAAATATGTCCCCGCTCTTACAGCAAAAACAGTAGAAGAAAAAGCGGAATGTGTTTATGATGACATATATGTTGACGATTACATAACCTACTGTATACCTGGCAGTTCAGACAGGCCCAGTTCATGTAACTGATGTCAAACATATTTTGTTAAGCTACGCAATAATATGATGGATGTATAACTGCTGTAGTGCCAAAGGAAATAGTTTAAAATTAGTGTGTGGTACTCATTCAAACTTATCGTATGGATCGGGAACGTAGAGTGTAATAAAATCCTTGCAACATAAACTTTGGAGGTTTATGTAAGGTGTCTGCCTATCTATCTATAGCCAGACGCCTTAATCCCGGAAGGGGTGGCCACAGTGAAATTGCCTCCGTGTAACCCGGTCTCCTGCATTTCTCTGTCCTCCCTCCATCTCACATACTCCTGTCTCAAACAGCTCTCTGCTCCATCCCTACTTCTCATCCTCGGTCTGCCCCTCCCACATCCCCATCCACCTCAATTACATACGCTGTCCTAGTAAGGTGTCACAGAGAGATGTTACACAGAACCGCCTGGAAAGAAGAACGCGCGAAATGGAAGGATATAATCACCACAATAAAAGGGAAACAAAAGGTTGTCACCTAGTAATGTCCTTTGTAGAGTATAACAGATGAACAGCCAGGACAATTGAGTGGCAACCCAGAGATGAAGTGAGAAGAGGTATACAGAAAACAAGGTAGCGAGATGAGATTCGGAAACACGATGGAGAACAGGCTAACACCCAACAGATCGCAGGGTGCCAGTATGACCATCCGAGAGACGAAAGAGAAAAATAAGAGAGAATATAAAGGGAAGCCAAGAATAATCCTGCCCACGAGAGGAATGTAAAATAAAGTAAAATGCGTAGGACATACATGTTCATCGCTTTTCTTTCTCATGAAGGATTAAGAAAATTCGTTAGAGCTGAAGAGTTTGCAATGGAGAGAAAAGATGTAAAGCTGCAGACAACAAAGCATGTTTTCCTGATGAGAAAAATATTCCTAATACTGTAAATCACGGGACCTTTCTCTTATGTCGAGAAACATAGATTCCACTACATTTCTGGGACCAGAGTATTTCTACCAAGGTTTTCATGTCGGAATTAAGTGTTAAAAATTCCTGAAACAAGAGTTTTTTTTTTTCTTTTTTTGTCTGAGCAATCAGGAGAGGATGAATGAAGGGAAAAACTTCTGCATATTCTTAACAAAGAAGAAGGAAAATCTGACAATGAAAACAGTACTTTTCACGTCGGAAAAGGGTGTGAAAAATTCTTGGGACTTTTTTTTACCATTACATTTTCTTGAGGAACCAGGAGAGGAAGAATGGCGGAGAAAAATTCTGCATTTTTTGAGAAAAAGAAAAAATCTGACATTGAAAAATCTGGGAGTTCCGCACTGTTTTTTCTCTCTTCTTTTTCCTTTTAAAAGGTATAACTGCATTTGTATTCTTTTTAATCCAAGAATAACAAAGTTGAAGAGGAAAAGCATTTTCAAGTACCGTTCGAGATAGTCGGAAACCTCCATCTTCCTCCCCTCATCCTTACCCTTCTTTCCTTTCCCTCACCTTTCCTCTCCTACCTCTCCCTCCTAATCCCCTCCTTCTCCTTTTCACTGACACCCTCCTTTCTCTCGCTAACCCCTGACACCCACCTTTCCCTCCTTATCACCCCCTTTCCCCTACCCCTTCACTTCCTTTCTTTCCTCTTCCCGACCAAGCCTTCTCCTCTCCATACCCCTCCCCCTTTCCCTACTGTGCTTTCCCTCCCCTCTTCTCCCCTTCCCCCAGCCCCCATGCATCACTTTGCAAGGATATTTTACACTTCATCCCTATAGATGTTATTCCACTCTCACACCTAACAATATCCTTGCTATGTCAGCCTTGTCTCCCGGCACTGCTCCAGTCCACGATGTCTCCATAGTCTCATCTAATCTTCACTGGAGAGCACGAAGGGCCTTTTTTAAGTTTTCTTCCCTGTTTTTCGGGAGGCAATCCGTTTACACTCCACCACGTAAGCTCTCCTGACACTAGTCAATCACTCTCCTGGACAAAATAATTTTTTTTGACGTTAGTAGTAATAAAACAACCATTTAATTTTACGAAAACATGTAAACACGTCATGTCACTGGAGAGGTGTCACTGGAGTTTATTCCGTAGCCTACTCCGTTTACTCTCAAGCACGTAAACTCCTGCACTCTCTACTGCATGACTGTCCTCAGCCAAATAAAGTCATCTGGTGGTAGCAGGAAAATAGACTAGTGGCAACCGGATCATGATATAAATCTTAAATGTTTTTATTGTTTTACCCATTCCATTGGTTGTAGGTGGTGGCGACCATCATCCACTTGCTTGATGAATTGCTGCCAAGTTCATCCTTCATCTCTGTCACTGTTTCTGTATCTCCCCTCATCTCTTCCTATTTCTCTCCTTCCTATCACTTTTTATTACTCTTCATTCCACTTCAGATGGCCCTACACTGAGTGGCAAGCATAATGTTTTCCTGCAACCCAGGAAACGATTTACAACGCTAGGTGGTAACCATACAAGAAAACTGGGTGATATGGAGCCTCCTATGAGCTTCTATGGCGTCCCTGTTACCTGGGTGGTGAGAAGCAAATGCGGCATCCGTCCAGGAGCCAAACATCCACACTTTTCCCACATCTCTCTGTTGCGGGGTGCTGCTAACCGCAAGAGAACATCGGTTCATTTCACGGAACGACCATGAAGGGGCGGCTGCTTGCCTTTTTTTTTTAATGCAAGAAAGAAGAACCAAAGGCCAGGGGCTTGCATATTGCTACCGACAAGAAAAGGCAAAAACATGAAAACAGACAGCCAAATTCAAGATCCATTCATACAGAGATGCTTCGACACACTGCGTTTGAAAGACTGGAGATCGTATGCAGTAGGAAAAACGAACAGAGGGAGACAGTTCCAGAGTTGACCTGTTGTGTACATGAAGGACTGGGAGTAACGATTAACTCTTTCATTAGAAATGTGGACAGAAAAGGGATGAGAGTTTGTTGGCAACCAGTGCTACGCACCCGTCATAGAGGTGGAGGGATGCGAGCAGACGGTTCAGAGGGGCAGTGACAACTGAAGAAGCAACAGTGCAGTTAAGAGACGGGTTGAAGGGAGCCAGTAGGAGGAGAGAGATAATGAGACGAAAAAGACCTTGACTCCACCCTATTGAGAGAAGCCGTGTGTGCGGAGCCTCCCTACACATGAGAATTACTGTATACTCTACACAGGAGCGAATAAAACATGTATATAAAGTCAATAAATATGCAGGGGTAAAGAAGGTAGGAGTCGGCTTAGCACACCCAATCTCTTGGAAGCAGTTTTTACAAGGTTTAACTAGGGAGGTAATATGTTCTTTTCAAGATAAATCCCGACAAAAATGAAACCTCAAGTATGTTTAAAGATGATGCAGGATTGAACTGGATATTGCTAAAAACAAGAGGGTACTCCTGTGGAGGATTTTGTCGGGATGATAGGTGAAAGAACTGAGTGTTTGATGCGTTAAAAACGACAAGATTATTTTTATCCCAATCAGACATATGAGCCAAGTCAGACATTAGATGTGCCATAGCATCATCCCTTGTTTGTTGAAGCAACTACTGAGATGGACGCTGTGGGAAGCGAATGGAAAGGTGAAGGATGGAGTCATGAGCGTATGAGTGGATAAAGTTAGATGTAGTTGTAAAGCTTAGAAGGCCATTAATAAATAAAAGGAAGAGAGTTGGTGATAGGACAGACCCCTGAGGAACACCACTATTGATAGCTCTAAAAGAAGAACAGTGACCGTCTACAACTACAGCTATAGAACGACCAGAAAGGACGCTAGAGATGAAGGCACAGATAGAAGGATAGGAATCGTAATAGAGCAGTTTGGAAATTAACCCAAGGCGTCAAGACGTCGTATGGGCACGTCGCAGCGTTTTGTCACGGTGACACCCGACGACGTACCCATACATGATGCAACTGCAAGGTCAGTCATTTGCACATTTTTCAAGTTTCACGGGTGATTTTTAGTAGGCATTTGTGGGAGACCTTTGGGGATACTGCCTGGCCCCACCTGACCCCCCCTCCCCCCACACTTGGCAATTAACCTGTTAGCAGTAACCTGGCAAGTAAAGACATGTTGCGCCATGGTCTCTCCAATGACGAAATTCACGGTGAAAGTGATTTCTGAGGTGAAGGACAAAGAAATAAAGAAGCTAGAGTAAGAAACAAAGAGAAGTGAAGAGGTGATAATGTCATAAAGGAAGGTGCCATATGTTGGTGTTTTAGGTGAGTGAACAATGATTATATCACCTATATTATTGTGTGAAAACCAATATAGTCTTGTACTACACATAAATTCGTACCAAATAAACAAATAAATATGTAATTTAAAGTGGCTTGAATTAGTTAACCCTCCCATAGTTCGTTTTCTTTTATGCCAGGTACCGTGAGAGAGAACGAAAAGTCAAGGTTGGCTGTCGCCTGTAGCAACATTTATAAGCACAGGAGGGTGATTCCTCTATGAAATTTCGATGTTTCTTACCAAAAGCGGAGGTTTGAGCCAAAAAAAGACAAGTCGAAAATCGGTCGGGTTCTGAGGGTGTGTTGGGTACTAAAAAATCGGTCAGGACTGGGCGGGTTAAGTGAGACGCCAAAAATTTCAATACTTTTGGAAATGGGAATATTAGTAGCACTGAAGGTAATATACGAATCTGGCAATACCTGTCTATTAGTAAATTTTATTTTTTGGTTTTACTAGCATTAAATGAGATAAGGTTGTTTTGTCCCCAATCACTGATCATAGATGAGTCTTGATTTATGAAGATGGCTGTACTGAGTTGAGAATTAGAGATATCAAACTTTGTAAATGGGTATCTGAGTGTGAATAAACTATGAAGTGTTGAGTCATATGCATATGAATGGATGGGATTGTGGGTGACATATAAAAGATCATTAATATGAACCAGGAATAGGGTTGGTGCCAGAACTGATCCCTGTGGCACACCGGTGTTAATTGAGTGGAAAATGGAATTACATCGCCTACTTTTACTCTAATTTTTCTGTCACTGAGATATGAGGCAAGCAGAGGAACAAAAGACATTAGTCCATAGCAAGGGAGTTCACAGCATGGAACGGTGCCCTACTCTGTTGAAAGGTTTAGAAATATCAAGGGCTACTGCATGAGTTTCTCCATATAGGTCGATTGACTGATGGATGGTATGAGTCAGGAGATTAAGTATGTCAATGGTGGATCTTTTGTGGCGAATACCATATTGTCTATCACTCATTAAGTTGTTGAATTCAAGATGTTTAACTATGTGTTTCTTAATTAAAATTTCAAATACTTTACCAAGAGATGCGACAGCTATTGGTCTGTAATGAGAGGGGTCGGAAGAACTTCCTTTCTTTGGAATTGAGTGGATATTGGCTTCTTTCCATGAATTAGGGAATGAAGAGGTACGTACATATATTCTGAATAATTTAGCAAGAACAGGGGCAAGTTCTCGGGAACACTTTTTCAAAACAGTTGGGGGAATTCCATCTGGGCCTGAAGCTTTGTTGGTAGGTAAATTGTCTAAGATGGATTTTACGTGTCTTGTCTGTGTTTTAAGTGGAGCAGTTTCGGGATAGTCAAGTTCTAGTACTGAGACCTTCTGGCTGACTTCCTCTATGGTAGAATTTCTGGGAAATGTGCTGGCAAAGATATCTGCTTCCCTATGTGGGTCATTTGTAACGTTGCCATCTGAAGAATTTAGTGGGGGAGTAGATGATGACTTGTTAAAGTTATTGTTTAAAGAATTAAGAAATGACCAGAATATTCTATTGCCGTTAGGGTTGTTAAGTAGTTTTGATGTTTGATTATGAAGAAAGTTTGATTTAGCGAGATTTATTACAGCTTTTGCATGCTTTCTAGCAATTTTAAATTGACAGTGATTCAGATGTTTTTATTTCAAGTAAGTGTTATATGATAATGACTTTTGGGCTGTTGCTCTAGCACAGTTGTTATCAAACCAGCTAGTATTAAATCACTAATGTGGGACTGAGTATAATTGGCAGCACTAGAGAAGAAAGACTGCCATGGAATGTCAGCAAGATAATTTCTAAATCCATCCCAGTTTGCCCAATCAAAGTGCCATCGGGTCACCCTGACAGGTTCAGAACGGGGAGGTCTGGGGGGGGCTAACTAATGAGGCTTTGATGAGATTGTGGTCAGAGGATCTGAGTGGTGATTACCTCTTTCCATATTGATCTGCATTATCTGTCAGGGATATGTCCAAGAAATGGGCAATATGGTCAGAATTATCAGGTATTCTGGTTGGTTGCTTTACCAGCTGCATGAGATTAAAAAATTCGCAAACAGCTCGCACTCCAGACCAGCATCGTCAGTCGTGGGAGAATGCAATAACCATTCAACATTATGTATGTTAAAATCACCCAAAATGGTAATTTTGGTACTAAGGGCAAGGTTAACGTCACTCAACTGTGTGGATATCGAATCAAATACACTGGGTTCTGAAGAGGCACTGGGGGAGCAATAGACTACACTGATATATTTGGTAATATTTAGATAATTTGGTTTATCTTATGAGTAATCAAAACTGGATGAAGTGAAGTTTAAAATAGTATCAACTGCATATTGAGTTTTGATATAACAACAGGTGCCGCCCTTATTACGGAAGTTAGTGAGGAGATGGTAACTTGGAAACTAAAATGGTGATATTTCAGCCGAGGGTGAGATTTGAGGCTCTGTGAGGAGTAGGGCCAGAGGGGATATGGACTGCAGGAAAAAATGAACTGAATTTATATTGGTGCAAAGGCCACGGATATTGGTAAAGAATAAGGCCGCACTTTTACTTTTCCACTGACAAGCAAGATTGGAAACTGCAACAGTCGCTGCCGGCACAGTCGCTTGATGGCGACCAGGAGGACCCTGTGCCACCAGCCCTACCCTGCCGGTGGTGGCAATCCGAGGTACCACCTCGGCCTTCTCTCTGTTTTGTGAAACACTGAAAAAGTTCATCAAAGGGAGATGGTCAAGAACTAGTCCCAATGGCTGACGAATCGGGAGTACCAGCTCTCCCTGTCACTATCTTCCCATCCACCTGCGGTTTATGGCTTTGCTTGGCCAGACAGACCAGGGTTGATCAACAACAATCCAGTCAGTGAGAGTAAAATATAAATTCGTCTTGATAGCATAAAGGCTACTTTTAGTTATTTATTTGGTTATCTGCATAACCTCCATTGCATACATTTCTGTTATTCACCATTAGCATTTTCATTTAAATGACACATTATTTATTTCATTCTTATTCCATCCACAGAAGGCAAAAAATGAAAAATGGTACTGATGGTGATACAAGGGAATCGTATAAATATTATTGTTGATAATGGAACTTCCTTTTTATTAACTCGCTTAACCCGCCCAGTCCAGACCGGTTTTTTACCCAGCCTACACCCAGATCCCGACCAATTTTCAACTTTTTTTTTCGTTCAAACCTGCGCTTGTGGTGAGAAACATCGAAACTTCATAGAGAAACTGCTCTCCTGAGCTTAAAAATGTTGATACATGTGTCATTTAGCATTACATTTTCCTTCTTTTTCAGGGTACCTGGCTAAAGAAAACGAACTATGGAAGGGTTAACTAATTCAAGCCACTTTAAATTACGTATTTATTTATTATTTGGTACAAATTTATGTGTAGTACAAGTCTGTATTGCTTTTCACACAATAATATATGCGATAAAAGCATTATTCACTCACCCAAAACTCCAGTATATGGCACCTTCCTTTACGACATTACCACCGCATCACTTCAGTTTGTTTCTACCTCTAGCTTCTTTGTTTCTTTGTCCTCCACATCAGGAATCACTTTCACCGTGAATTTCGGCATTCGAGAGACCATAGGGCAACATACCTATACTGGCCAGGTTACTGCTAACAGGTGAATTGCCCAGTGTGGGGGGAGGGGGGAAGGGGGGGTTAGGTGGGGCCAGGCACTATCCCCGCTTGACAGCAGGTATAGGAAGGTCTCTTACACATGCCTACCAAAAATCACCCGCGAATGTTGAAAAATGTGCACACAATGGGCCTTGCAATTGAGTGACATATGGTACACGTCAGTGGGTCTGTCCATGGAAAAAAGTAGCGACATGCATCATACGTAGGTGGGACTCGGCGGGTTAAAGGCACTGGATGTCAAAAGGTCAGAAATGAGTCATAACTCAGGAACCAGTGCCCGGATTGGACTGGAAATTGTTTTATTCTTGAAGTAGTAGCATTTTAACTATACCTTGCTCTGACAAAAATTGCACTACATCTTGCCGTTATGATAAACAAACGAACAAACTTTCAGAAACAGGATCATTATAATATAGATAGATGACCTTGATGTGGTGTGACAAGCAAACGTTTTTTTCTGATGTGGCATGAGAGAGTTCTATGGTTTATTGTGTTGTGTTGTTGTTAACCCCTCCCAGTCCCCCTGATGTACGATGCACGTCACCACTTTTTTCACGCTCAGACCCACCGACGTGCATCGTATGTCAGTCAAATGCTAGGCCCGTCATTTGCACATTTTTCAAGATTCGCGGGTGATTTTTGGTAGGCATATGTGGGAGACCTTCCTCTACCTGCTGCCAAGCAGTGATACTGCCTGGCCCCACCTAACCCCCCCTCCCCCCTCCCCTCCACATCCAGCAATTCACCTGTTAGCAGTGACCTGGCCAGTAAAGACATGTTGTGCCACGGTCTCTCCAGTGACGAAATTCATGGTGAAAGTGATTCCTGAGGTGGAAGACAAAGAAATAAAGAAGCTAGAGGAAAAAACAAACAGAAGTGATGAGGTGGTAATGCCCTAAAGGAAGGTGCCATATGTTGAAGTTTTTGGTGAGTGAACAATGCTTATATCACCTATATTATTGTGTGAAAAACAATATAGTATTGTACTACACATAAATTCGTACCAAATAAATAAATAAATAAATAAATATGTAATTTAAAGTGGCTTGAACTAGTTAACCCTCCCATAGTTCATTTTCTTTTATGCCAGGTACCCTGAGAGAGAATGGAAAGGTAAGGCTGACTGTCCCCTGTAGCAACATTTATAAGCTCAGGAGGGCGATTTCTCTATGAATTTTCGATGTTTCTCACCAAAAGCAGAGGTTTGAGCCACAAAAAGGCAAGTTGAAAATCGGTCTGGTTGTGAGGGTATGTTGGGTAAAAAAGCGGCCAGGACTGGGCGGGTTCAAGTCGCTAAAGTCTACACAAGTGAAGTATCTCACATCTGGAAAGCATTAAAGAGAGAAAGACAAACAGAGCTGCTCCCGTAGATGCTCTTGCACATAAAAATGCTAACATTCAATCCTACGCTATTCTTTAAAGTGTAGTGGCTAAAAGTTAGGTTAGCCCTGAGTTTAACCCC
>JAGKTI010020863.1:0-10107 GCA_018397915.1 Birgus latro | reverse complement strand
TGTGTGTGTGTGTGTGTGTGTGTGTGTGTGTGTGTGTGTGTGTGTGTGTGTGTGTCAACTTGGAAAGGCCTATGAAATATTCTGCTTCAGCTTTTCATATTTCTGTATAACATAGAAACAGACACTATATATTCACTACCTAATATTTTCATTAATGTTTTGGTTTTCTGTGAATGTACCAATGAGTGCAAAATATACTGTATATGAATGTGACCAAAATAGAAAAGTTTCATTATTCTTTATCACCATTTCTGATTTATTATACTTCACTATATCAATATTTTTAGGTTTATTTTATAACTTCATCTATCTCATTTCTCCAACACTCATCTCTCCTCTCCTCTCTCTCTCTCTAATCTCTCCTCTCCTCTCTCTCTCTCTCTAATCTCTCCTCTCCTCTCTCTCTCTCTAATCTCTCCTCTCCTCTCTCTCTCTAATAACAGATGATCCAACCGTCAGCTGCCATAACAATTAATTTCAACCAGACAAGTTACCATACCACCCATAGCATTCCCACTGATAATAACAACCTAAATTAACGACCCAATCCGAAGAACACACTACACTGACACTAATAAGTACACTAATAAAGTATGACAACACAACATAGAATAAGTGTTGGTGGAACTTGTTTAATTTTGATAGCTGTTATTCTGATTTCTGCTATTTGTATTTTCCCATTTCCTGTTTCTGTATCCTACCCATCTATTTACGAGAGTTGGGTAATAGATGTGGTGGTGGTGGTGGTGGTGATGATGATGGTGATTTCCTAGCTGTGTTCTTTCCTATTTTGTGTTTCTAGATCCTACATACCCATCTCTTAACTGCTATTGTCGATACTACTACTACTAATAATAATAATAATAATAATAACCCTACAACTCTGATGATGATGATGGTGCCGAGACAGTCCTTTAACGTGTCATTGCATGTGTAAGAGCGCTAACAGATAACACACTCCGTTTTATGGCAACGTTGTCAAAGGATACTCATATTAATGCCTGAAATAATGAGGCCATCTGTGGAATATAACTTATTCTTTGTCTCCTGTAGGATAGGAGTAGATTAGCTTTCCCCAAAATATTTCAACCTATAGCAGTTCAAGTCCAACTGTTAGATATTTTTTTCCTTTTTAATGAATGAACGACACCTGTAATCTGGTGTATGGAATTACTTTTATTTAATTTCTTTTCCCTGCCTTCCTCTGATCATAGTTTAAAAAAGTAATATAAAAATAAACATGTCATTCATCTTCATTATGTGACTAATTATACCGGCACTTTACAGCAGTGTATGGTAAGGTATAAATAAAAAATAAATAAATGCAGCATGTAGCAACACAAATTTCCTAGTAGGTCTGTCCTAGAATCACGAAAATCCATGGCATTTATGATGGTACAATATAATCCTTCCTAATACAGTAATATCAGCCCAAAAATCAGGCTATACCATGAAGCTGCACTTGTCTATACTTTACACTACTTATACCAAAACGTGGAACAAAAAACGGTCCAGTAATATTTATAAAGAAAGTCATACTCACAGCCGCCCTACTCAAGAATTCCCATGCGCCCAAAATTTCCTTGTAAGTATTCTGGATTTCAAGCTCACTTTTCACCAACCACGTATGAACAATGTGTGGTGAATTACAGACTCTCAGTTTGGTTTATGGGTAGTGTCGTGTTGGGAGGATGTGTCTACGGTCCGTTCATTCACCGTATTTTTTCGTCTCGGTACTTAACTTCTCAATGTCTGGAAATTGGCTATTCTCTTCTCTTCCCCCCCTGTTATAATTTTATGAGCATCATCGCCGAAGCCCGCCAGTTTGCCTGCATGGTTTACGGTTAGGCCAGGCATAGCACTAAACACCACTCCCCAGCATGGATCAGTTGTAAAAGTACATTCCCCAGCATAGCCCTTATAAACATCCCCCGCATTGCCCACCTACAGACCTAAACATCCTGGCATAAGATTGAATAGCCAGCAAATGTAGGTGCGCAATGAATGTGATCATAAGTTCATCAAAATATTGCATTCTGGGAGGCCGAGGCCAACATAAAAGGGCAAGTATAAATAAGAGGAGAAGATATGTAAATGTAGCTTACCCTCCCGTAGAGTCCTGGCCCCCTGCGGCGTCTCCTCCTTGAAATGTCGATTAAACTAAATTATAGCTCACTCAGATTGCTTGCACGGCTGCTATATTTACTAAGTCATAATTAAAGGTAGGTCTAAGTTCACTATGGCCTCTGGTATAGCGAAATTATTACGATAAAATCGGAAAGTTAACACAAACGCCTCACATTTCAAAAGTTAACGTAAATGAGGTACAGGCCCATGGTAAAATGTCAATTTTAATAATAAGGCTAATTAACAAGACTATTACATGTCAAAAGCAGGTAATACATATACATACATATAAAAACGAAACCTATCACTAAATAATGGCACTAAATAAGAAATGCACTGCCTAAATATTATTTTTTTCCTTACTTGTTCCGCTTTTTATGTAGAGATTGTATCAGGATTATTTGGTTCATCATTAATTAATAAAAAAGCAAATATAAAGCTAAATTTAATTTCTGTTACTCATTATTGTGAGGAATATTTTTGAATAGCATTTAAAAGCATACATATAGGAAAATAGAGCCTGCTTCATTCGTCATGATTCGAAAAATGTGTAGCCGAACCTTCTAGACGCCATCACAACAAGGAAACCTAAGCGTCTCTGTGCACGTGAGGGATATCTAGTGAAATAAAGGTAAGTTTCCACGAAGTCGGTTAATTCCTGACGTTATCGTAGGTATGGCTGGATGCGGGTGAAGTAGGGGAGATAAGGAGAGCTGGATATCAGACGTCAACACCAACCATAGTGTGATAACGAGAGTGAATTTCAAGTGCTGGTTGTGGCATACATTTCAGGCATGACCACATCTTTTTCCAAGGCGTTTTACTTTGCGATATTTCCTCTTGGATTTCCTTTGCCACTCATGATTGGTATTCAGCTGCTTCCCTGATGTGTGAAGAACATTTGTTGCCCTGAATTTATTTGTAATTAGGCAGTATGTGAAGGGAAAATAAGAGATGAAATATATTGTAGCGGGGTAGCGTCAATGAACCGTGCATTGTTGCAGTCTGATATATGAAATTGCAGCGATCAGCCGAAGATATACGGTGGAAGGTAGAAAAGCTGATCACATACCCGCATTAACTACAAGTAGATAGATCTGAATAAGGGATTAAAGGAAGCTTCATGTTAAAAGTAGACTTTTCTGTATGTTTGGATATACGGTATATCCAGTTGTGATGTTGTTGATAATTGTTTATGTTGCACAAACTTACCTAGTTCAAACTTACCTAGTTCAAATACATGGGAGGTTAAGAGACTTAGACGTTTCTTTTATGGCTCCCATCTATCATCCATTCTTGAATGCGGAATTCATCTCAAAATCATATACATAGTCTCCAACGCTTCTCTAATACCCGTACAACACCCTACACAAACCTATATTCCCAAATTTCTGTTAGATAACCTCCTGTCCAAACCAGCTTTAAATGCACCTATTGATGGGGCGGTAACAACTTCTTCAGGAAGGGAATTCCAATGGTTGACAACCCTCACACTAAACGAATTTGCTCTAACTGTTGTTCACCAGTGTCCTCTCTTTTTGAGGTTACATGTGTTCGTCCTGGTGCTACCTTCGCTGTATTCAAAGAACACACAATGATCAATGTTATCTATCCCTTTTAATATTTTAAAAGTTTCCACCAAATCTCCTCGATGTCTTCTCTGTTTCAGCGTTGTCAGGCCCAGTCGATCACACCATTCCTCATAGTCCAGGTCCCTGAGCTCAGGTACCAGCTTATCATCCTTCGTTGTACCCTCTCCAATTCATTGATGCCCTTCCTATAGTAAGGTGACCAGCTTTGTACTGCATATTCCAAATGGGGTTGTACTAGGGATGAGTATAGGGTCTTGCACATATCCAGATCCATGTGAGGGAAGTTTCTTCTAATCAGTCCAACCATCCTGTTACCCTTGGCTGCAATTCTTGTAATGTGTTGGGATGGTTTTAAATCCAATGTTATCAACACTCCGAGATCCTTCTCTGCTTTTGAAGATTTGAGTTCCTCTCCATTCAAGGTATAGACATATCCTGGATTTCTATGTCCTATATGCATTGTCACACACTTACTGCTATTAAATTTGAGCAACCATTTATTACTCCAATCCTGCAGTCTCTCCAGATCCCTCTTCATAGCTTAAATGTCCTCAAAAGTGTTAACTTGTGTAAAAATTTTAACATCATCTGCAAACATAAGGGTAGGTCACTCGAGCTCCTGAGCCAAATCATTTATAAATACCAAAAACAGGACTGGCCCAAGTAGATCCCTGCGGTACTCCTGATGTAACATCTAACTTTTGTGACTGAACTCCTCTGATTTCCTCAAATTGTTCTCTGTTTGATAAAAAAAAAACACTAATCCACCTTAACAGGTTACCACCTACACCAAGGACTTCCAACTTCATCAACAATCGGGCATGGGGTACTGTATCTAACGCTTTCATACAGTCTAAGTAATTTATGTCAATTGGTATGTGTTGTTCCACTGCCACTGTCAACTTTTCCATATAAACCAGAAGGTTGGTCAAAGTGCTTCTCCTTTGTCTAAAACCATGCTGCTTGTCACTCACCAAGTTGTTCTCTTCCAAATGACTCACTAACTTACACCTTATCAGTATTTCACAAATTTTACACATCACACATGTCAGTGATACTGGTCTATAATTTAATGGCACCAACTTGTCGCCCTTCTTATAGATTGGGCACACTTTAGCTGTTTTCCATAGAGTTGGTATCTCTCCTGTATTAATTGAACCAATTATAATCATTGTGAGCGGCAGTGCTAGCTCCTTACGACATTCATACAACAGTTTGGGTGAATACCATCTGGTCCCATGGCTTTATTAACATTCAGTGTTTTCAATAATTCCTCTACCTCGTTGACAGTAACAGAAATATCTTCAGTCATTGGAACATTGTATACCTTATCAAAATTTGGCATATCCTCTTTAAATTCCTTAATGAAAACACTATGAAAGGCTTTGTTAAATTCATTAGCTGTCTCAAAATCATTCTCAGTTAAGTGGCCATCTCTTTTCCTAACTTGAAAAACATTCTCCTTCAGGTTAGTTTTACTGTGTATAAAACCCCAGAAATGTTTTGGATTTTCTTTGATATCTTCACATAACATCTTGGTAAAATCTTTCTTTGCCTTTCTTACAATGTTTACGGTTTTGTTCCTCTCCTGTTTGTACTCCTCCACTCTTTTGGTTGTTTTTCTTGCTCTGAGCCTTTTCCATGCTCTTTCTTTAGCTTCTATCTGGTTTTTCACTTGCTTCGTGATCCATTTCGGTTTGGGTTTATTAGTCTCGCATTGCACTCTTGGTACATGGCCCTGTATTAAGTCATGTAATTTACTCACAAGTGTTTTGTTCATCTCATCAATAGATTTACCTTCAAAAGTCTCTCTCCAGTCCACCTCTGACAACTCTCTCATCATAACTTCATAATTTCCTTTATGAAAACAGTACTTTGTGGTATCTCTGTCATTCAACTGTACATGTTCACTATCTATAACAAAATCAAAAGAAACAACTGCGTGGTGACTTTTTCCCAGAGGAGAACATATACTAACATTTTCCACATCATGAATGCTCCTGGAAAAAATGAGATCCAACCTGGTAGGGTTATCACAGTCTAAATTGTGGGTATGCTCTGGTGTGTCCTGGTACAAAAAACATTCATTTACAGCATCCAAGAAATTTTGTGCATCAATTACATGTTGGCCACTTCTGCACACACAGTTCAATTCCCAGCACACTTCACGAAAATTAAAGTCTCCGTAAATCAAAACTTGTGCTTCCTTATTGTACTCATCACTTAACCTAATCATATCACAAAGTAAATTATTTACTTCCCTTGTTGACGCCGGTGGGCGATAAATTGTACCTAACAGAACACTCTTTTCATGCAGAAACACCTCACACCATGTTGCTTCACTGTAAGAGTGTTCATTTAAAAATTTGACACTTGCATCGGTTGAAGCTAAACACTTCCTTATAAGTATAGCCACCCCATCACCAGGTGCGTTTTGAGTGAATCTGTTCTTGCGATAAACTACAAACTGATTTGTATACAAAATCTCTGAAGAACTTATCTGTTCATTAAGTTTAGTTTCAGTCAAACAAACAATATAGGGGTCCAGCTTAGTTACCAGGTTTTGAAACTCTATCACTTTATTTACAATACCATCTACATTTATATTTACACATTTAGATTTTGCATTGTGGGGCGTTTTCAAAAATTTTGGTTTCTAGTTGGGTCAACTTTGATCTTCACCACTTTCTCTCCCTGAATTTCCCATTTGAAATTATTCACATTACCTTTCTTCAGATCTTCATTCTTGCTTTTCGCTTCATTCACCAGCCCTCTCCTTTTATCTCTATCCACCTGGCATAAATCTCGGAAAACTTTGATGTACATTGTTGCACGTAACTTGATGTAAAGTAAGGATTGACTGCATATAATCCTTACATTTATTAATTGTAGTGAGATGGATGAAGAAAAAAACGTACTGGTATTTATTTTAGTTGTCTTTTTAAATAATAGGCTTATGTGCTAGTATTGTGAATTGTTAAGAGCTTCATCAACTGTAGAACTTACATGTGTGAATAATTTTTCATAACAGGAATTATATGTGTCACCAGAATTACAGATGTGAAAACTTATTTCAAAATACTGTATATCAGCATTTTCATATTACAAAGACAACAGTCCCGAGGCCTATACTCTTTTCACATTAACCTGGCCTAGATTCTCGTTCTGTTGCTGCCTATTTCATGTAGTTCTTTCGTAGCACTTCTTCATGACTAGCATCATATTCTGGTGTTACTCTCTTGTTATAACTCAGAATTCAGGATGGGTAGATGGCAGTTTATGCCAAGTTAGAGTGAAAGGAGTGTATTACAGACTTCATTTTGTAAAAATACTGTTTTCTGCTTAGCCAGTGTTAGCTACTACACAACAAAGATTACACTGGTCAACAGCCAAAATGGTTCTCATACCAGTATGTGAATATGCCACTGACTAATTTGATAGCACTGATTTCAAATCTGACATTCATTTTGCGCTGTCAGACCAGGTTTCTTGAATATCAGACTGAAAACATATTTAATGTGGCATAACTCGTCTCAACCTTGTAACATATATTGAGGCCCAAATAATATTGTGATGATATATGGTACAAAAATATGGAAATCCAATGCACATTTTATTAGCAGGTGATGAAGTTCTAAAAATAATTCTGCACTTTGCTTTTCTGCTTGTTCGGCTGACTCTCTTCATGTTGTAGCATCCAGCAGTAGTCACCCATCGCGTTGGGACTGAATCGGCCTTGATACCTGCTCTCCATTATAGCAATGTCTTGGTGAAACCTTTCACTGTGCTCAACACTGATGTCTCCAACTTTATCTGGGAAGAAATCGAGGTGGGAGTGAAAGAAATGAATCTTCAAGGACATTCATGAGCCCAGAGCTCAATAACTCTGCAACAAGCCTACCACAATTTCATCGTAGTTGTTTGCACGACGGTTTCCAAGGTAGTTGTGAGACATTCACGAATGATTCCCATGCGTCCCTCTCCAGTGGGTTTAATGCCTTGCTGAAGTCACCATCATTAACCAGCATGCAGATCTGAGGACCATTCAAGACCCCTGCTTTCAACTTGGCTTTGGATACCAGGCCACCGAGCTTCATAGACAAGTATTGAAACCCAGTACCCGTTTGATCCATGGCTTTTACAAAAAATTTTGCCAAGCCCAGCTTGAGATGCAGTGGAGGCAAGAATATGTTTTCTGAATCCACAATGGGTTTGTGAAGACAGTTGAACCATCCAGGTGCATCTTTTGGTTGTGCTGGCCATTCATTTCTTACATAGTGTTCGGCATTAGCTTTGCTTTCCACAAGCAGAGAAAGTGCAAGTGCTTTGTGTAACCACTCTGAAGGCCCAGAAGTAGAATGATCACTTTGAGGTCCCCGCATATTTTCCACTGATGCTTCTCATACTCAATAGCGGAAAGCATAATCTTCGTAGTTTCATAGCGCTTGGTCATCTTCTTCACGTGTGCTGTTGGCACGGATGGAAACCAATTCCCATTGTGTAGGAGGACTGCTTTCAGAGTATCTTTTCCTGAATCCATAAACAGCCTCCAATCATCCGGCTTGTATGGCTCAGACTTGCAGAGATGTTGCGTGAGAGACACCACATCATCACAATAGCAAAGGTTGTTTGCCATTTTGAAAAATGCAGACAGTTGTCTATGCCGATGACGCGCCGTAGCAGTGCGCACTCCATCTTCCAGCAGGTTACACTGCTTCAGTCATGATCCCAGGAGCTCTGCTTCTTCTTTAGACAAATCAAGGCCCCTTATGAGATCATGAAGGGCTCCCTAGTTGAATGGTTTGGGCCCACTGTTTCCTGAGTCATCCTGGTAGTCATCAGCCATGGGGCTGTGTCTGGAATCAGACTCGCTGCTTAGCTCGTGTTCAGCAGGTGGGTTTGGAATCAATAGTTCTGCACTGAATGGCACTGGCCGGATTGCAGAAGCGATATTGGAGTACCGTACTGTGGCTTGTGTCTTGACAGTTATTCCTCCGATGTTCGTGAGACAGAATTAGCAGTCATAGCTGTCGTCTTTGGGCTCTCGCCACACCATTGGTACAGCCAATGGCAAACCCGAACTTCGTTTTCCATGCATCCGTTCACTCGGGTGATTGGCACAGGACGTACACGCTATGTGAGGCGCCCATTTCTTGTCTTGGTCGCCCAACGGGCATTTGAAGTAGCTTTTGTATTTCACTGGAACACCCTTTGTGATGGGTTTCTTGAAGCTTTCCAGGGTGAACACTCCACAAATGTAACAAAAACGATCAGGATCGTTTACACATTTGCGGCGTTTCATCTTTCGCCACTGTCAAAACGATTGAGAATTTCTGCAAGAATAGGAGTGGAAACAATATATATACTGTATATGTAACCTGCAACAAAAATACAAAGTTAATTGATGGAACTAAACAGACAAATGTATGAGTCACACCCTGTGAGCAAGATACACCGATGTACGGTAATCCCTCCAATATCTGATGTACTACAGCCAAAGGCATGTCCAGAAATTGGGTCTGTCCAGTTATTGGGGCTGAGGCTTCTGGGCAGGTACATATGGACCCTAACCCAGCCTAACTCAGTAAACCACCTACATACCTCCCCACTGGACATGCATAGCACCTATGTAAGACCCTGTTCACATAAGTAAGGGACACAAAGCATGAAATAAATGAAATGGAACCATAGAATGAGGATTTAGAGGTGGGTATGGAAAATATTTAGCAGTTGACAGTCTCCTGAAACTTGCCAACAGACATGAAAATCACTATGAAAATCACCTTTTTAAGACACTGTGCACACAAATAACGGACACAAAGCATGAAATAAATGAAATGAAACCAGAGAATGAGACTTTAGAGGTGAGTATGGAAAATATATAGCAGTTGACAGTGTATTTACAACAATTCCGTGATGGTTGTTAAGAAGATTACCCGAACTCTAAGGCTCTGACAGTGGTGAAAATGCTCTTGAAGCACATACGGTAATCCAGTGTTGTGCTGCACGTAATCCTTAGCACTGTGAATTATAATTGTTTAAACAAAAACAAGCATGAGTGGCAGCCATCCCATCGTTTACTCACTGTGGTAGTTGAGCCAAAACTGGGGAGGGGAAGGGGAGCCTGGGGAATGGGGAGCGATTGTAAACACAATTGTTCGGCGCTGCGCGCCAAGTTCAAACTTACGGGTTAAAAAAAATCGGATTTTTTCTCTGTTTTTTTTTTTTTGCATTTTGGGGGCATTTTTGGGTTCCGAGGACCTGAGCCCACAGTGTCCGGACTTTGGGGTGTCTGGTTACTGGGCGTTCAGATATTAGAGTGATGACTATATATACAGTACATCCTTCAACTTTGCGAACTTTAACTTTGCGAATCACCAATTTTGCA
>JAGKTI010020862.1:0-16086 GCA_018397915.1 Birgus latro | reverse complement strand
ACAATAGATTGGCCAGATTGGGTTAGGTTAGGTACAGTATGGTAAGGTAGGTTGAATTAGGTTAGGTAATTTAGACCAAGGTGAGCTGAAAGTCTACTTGGTGAGGTTGGGTTATATTTTGGTCACCAGGGTACAGGTGACAAGACAACATGCAGTCATCCAAACACACTCCAAGACCACCCTTGACACTGTCAGCTTAAGTTCGATTGGGCTGCGTTAGATTAGGTTACTCTAGGTATCATTATGTTCAGTTAGGCTAGGTGAGGTTCAATTATATTTGTTTTAGTTTCATACAGTATGGCTGGATTTGGCTAGACCACTTGAGGTTTGGTCTAGTACATGATATTAGCTTAAGTTAGACTGGGATATATTTGCTTTAGCTAGGTGAGGCTAGTTTGGTCTGATCTGACTGGTTAATTGGGGAAGGATTTGTTGCAATATGTGATTTGTTTTAATTACGTGATGCTGTATGTGTTACACTCTTTTTACTCTAACTTGGCTTAAAACAGTCCTCTTGCTATCTTGACTGCTGAATTGTAGCTACTGACAGATTAGCACTAGAATATGTTGCCAGTCACAAAGAAGTGTTATGGAAGTGATGTAGATCCACTGCATTATTCTGTCCAACCACAGAGCTATATGAAATGCAGTGCAAAACGGGGGGGAAAAAAAATCTGGAGCAGGTTGAGATGAAAGGGCTGTAGTTTGGTTCATTTGATCTGATTTGACTGGTGTTGACTGCAGTGGGTTGGTCTTGGTGCACAGGGTGTGGTATACGAAGTGGCTTTGGAGTATCACAATGCCACTCCCTTAAAGAATTTACACCTAAACTCACTACCCTGTTGTCTGCCAGTGACACCACATACATCGATAGCACTGGTACTTACACACAGTTGCGTGTTGCCACATCCTTATGCAGGAGGAGGCGTGAGTGTAGGAATGAAAGTCCTTGTAGCACCTGCACACCAACACTGACCACCTCACGTGTCACCAACGTGTGGCAACCCTGCAGGAACCTGTCGACAGAAACAGATATATGCAGAGTAACAAATGTTCATATGCCATCCACCCCCAGCACTGTGGCCCATCTTTCTTATTTCTCATTCCTCCCCAAGTCACAAAAGGTTTGCTTCTTGGGTGGATACCACATTTGTCTCTCCACTCAGTTAACTGGGACACCACAGAAGGCTCCACCTCACTCCATTATCTGGTTATATGATTACCATCCAGCATTGTAAATGGTTTCCTGGGATATGGGAAACCATCAGGCTTGTTACTCAGGGTAGAGCCATTTTAAGTAGGAAAAAAAAGTAATAAAAGTGACTGAAAAGAGAGGGAGAAGTATGGACAGAGGAGGGCAGATGCTGAAATAGTATAATAAAGGTGAATGAAGAAGTAGGCTGGACTACATCATGTGAGTGAATGATGGTCACCATCATCTACCACTGGGGTACATACCGTATATCTCGGAAGATAAGACGACCCTTGAATCATCATCATCATCATAAAAAAAACAAAAACAAAAAAAACAGGGGGTTGTCTTATGGGCCAGGTACAAAAAGATGAGCCATAAAATTCTACTCAAAATACCATCCTATAACTCTCCTAACACATCCTGAGTCTCAATGTTTACACTGTCGTCATATGCGTCCCAGTCTGAATCCGATGAGTCGGCTTCAGCTTCGTCGTCAGTGTCCCACATTAAATCATCCTCTGTGCCATCCATTGCATTAGATATACCACACTTTTTGAAAGATTTTATTACAGTCTCTACTTTCACTTCATTCCATGAATTGATTACAAAATCACACAGCACATCAAGTGATGGCACATGCATAGCCCCACCTTTTGTAAAGGATTTTTCAGCATTTATCATCCAATTATTCCATTCTTCACACACATGATCTTTAAATGGCGTGTTCAAGCTGACGTCTAGTGGTTGCATTAGAGAAGTCAACACGACACCGCACGTACAGTATGTAAACAAATCAGTCATCGACCTTGGTTAAACTACGGTACCAACTACCACTACAGATGATAGTCTACATATAGTATTGACCTTATTATATGCCTCACTGATAACATACCGATAATTCGAACGATTTACAGGTACAGTACTGTAATGCTTTAAGGTATGGTACCATGTTACTGGTAATACATTCTAGGTATTTGATTCAAGGTACTATTTAATTCGTTGTACTGGTATATCACCGTCTCAGGTGTTTGGTGCTCACTGATCTAAACTTCACCTCAGATGGTTTGGTAGTTTGGGGGTCATCTTATACGACCAATATGAGCTAAAACCATGAAACTCACTCTGAAATTTGAGGATCGTCTTAACTAAAGGTCGCCTTATCTGCTGAGATATACGGTAATAACCAATAAAAGTGCAATCTATGGATGTAATGTTACGTGGGAAACAAAAACATAATAACCAGTGACAGGTGCAATCTAAATATGCAATATTAAAAATGTGTATACTAATCTCAATGAATCCACTCATGGTAAAAAAAAAAAAAAAAAAAAAAAGTTTTGCACACCAAGGTCACGGCAGGTAATCCTAAGCCACAGTTTTTGGGTAAATCTCCCTTACCAATCCAAATCCTTTTTCATTCCCATGCACATCACACAGACAATCAGCTCTCAATAACCATCACTATACTGTTAATCTACACTTACTCTGAAAGCATGACATTTACACACACATACAATAACCCAACTCTACACCAGCCTGCAATGCTCTCGTGCACTATTGGCCAGAGGTACTACCCCATTCGCCACCCTCATTCACACCACATCCATACATATAAAATGCCCATTTTCTTCCACTATTTCTAATCCAGTCTAAAAATGATGCCATCTTTTCTCTTGAGGAATGCCAATGTCGGTGTTGGCCATTTTACAGCTGATGCTTTCTATGAACTGGAAGCTATACCAAGTGCCCAAACCAGCTAATTACTTCCTAACAGTTGCTGGAAACTGCTGGGAAGAAAGTAAATTAAAATGTGTAAATGCAGATAAAACAAAAGTGATGATATCTAGGGTTGGTGGCGGTACAATCAGAGGAGAGGGAGAGTGGCCATGTGCAGTTTGCCACAAGGGTGTGGGAAGTAATTCCATCTTGTGTAGTGTTTGTGATAAGTGGGTGCACAAGAGATGTAGTGGTATTAGAGGTAGACTGTGAGATGATGCTGATTTCACGTGTGCGGCGTGTCGGGGAGAGCAGGTGGAGATTGTTAGGCATGAGGGGGTTGAACTTGCAGGTGAGTCTCTTGAGTGTGTGGAGGAGTTTCGTTATTTGGGAGACATGTTATGTGCCGGAGGTGGGGCTGGAGTTAGCTCCGTTGCTAGGGTTAGAAGTGGTTGGAAGAAGTTCAGGGAGCTGTTGCCTCTCCTGACATTGAGAGGACTCTCCTTACGTGCTAAGGGGTCTTTGTATGCAGCATGTGTTAGGAGTGTGATGCTGTTTGGTAGTGAGACCTGGGCAGTAAAGGAAGAGGATATTCGCAGGTTTAAACGTACAGAAATGACAATGATTAGGTGGATGTGCAGTGCGTCCCTGCGTGCAAGGCCAGGGGGGGCTGGGTTTACGATGGAAGAGTTGAGAGGTAGGATGGGACTGGAGTGTATTGGTGTTGTGATGAGGAGAGGTAGGCTGAGGTGGTTTGGGCATGTGGAGAGGATGGGGGATGATAATTGGATACAGAGGGTGAGAGGTGTTAATATTGGGGGAGGGGTTGGGAGGGGTAGACCGAGAAAGACATGGAACGAGGTCATTAAGTGTGACTTAAGGGTTAAGGGACTGAACAGGGAGGCTGCCAGGGATCGAGCAGCGTGGAGAGCCGCCATTAGGTGACCAAGGCCGACGAATGCAAGCATGTTGGAGCCTTCAAAAACAAAAACGAAAACGAATAAGATTCGAAACAATGTGAGAGTCTCAGCTTGAACTCTGACTCTATGTACTGTGATTCAGAAGAAGGATCACCAAGTGACTGTACTTATGGCTGAATGTTTCCTGCCTGAGAGTGATAAGCGTTTGCATGTTACAAAATCTGTAGCCATGTTTCACTCTCATGGTACATACCAGTCTGCTGCCTCACTCTCTTCCTCTCTCTCTCACCTCTTCAAATTGCCATGTGAGGTAGCTGGCAGCACAACAGCAGGTGGAAGGTGTGGGGAAGTCATCAGGACCCCGATGACACCCAACAGCTGGTCATGACACAGGCCTGACAGCATAAGGCCTTCCGATAGCAGAACCGATCGCTGTATCTCACTAGCTGATTCTAGGACGAAGGAAGGAAAGACAATGCAATTAACACCACTGATTCTTTCTCTCTCTCTCCAACAACTGTCAAGTATAATTTTAATTTTCTCCCTCTGTTATCCACTGATCTCTCCCATCACTACATATATCCAAGTTAGTTAAAATTCTTTCCCACTCTTTCTCTATTGTACCTATCTATCTCCCTACTACATACCTCTCACTCTCTCTCTACTGTACAGTAAAACCTCACTAGAATGGACTAATTGGAGCCAAAGTCATTCTGAAAAACGTGATATTCCGAAAAAAGCTACATAGGGATTTCCCCCTGCTAAGATATTTTCATACATGGAAAGAGTCATGGCCACAATCCTACTTCATTCCACCATTTCCCTCTAAATCAGGGCATTAACCCATTTGCCTCTTAACTCTTCTCAAAGGCCACTATAAATAATTTACTGCATAACACAGTGCAGTTTTTGTATGGTTTATACTTGATAAAGGCCATTGTAACACTCACAGGAAGATATTTTTCATACATGAAGTGTCATAGCCACCATCTTGCTTCACCCCACCAGTTCCTTCTATCCCTTTTGATCCTAACTTTTCTAAAATTCCACTAAAAATAATTTTTTGCATTACACAGTATAATTTTAGCAAGGTATAGACTTGATAATGGCCAAATATAACACACAAAATAAGATATTTTCACTTATTAAAAGCATCATGGCCACCATCCTGCTTCACCTCCACCAGTTCATTTTGACTCATGGTAATATCTCATTTGTCTTTTATTTTTTTTCTCAAATTCCACTATAAATAATTTATTGCATGACATAGTAAAATTTAAGCAAGGCTTGGACACAATAAAACTCATAATTAAAAAAAAAAAAGTTTTCTTACGGAACCAGACTCGCTTGGCTCACTCTACTCCCCCGGCACCTAATGAAGGATTTTTCAGAGCAAATCCTTCAGAATCATTTCCCATTATTTTCAGGGTCATCATCAAGGAACAGTGAATCACTGTCCCAGTTGTTTTCACTGAAAAGAGCTGAATTGTGGATGGGAATCGGAGCTGTAGCCTGTACCGTGTGTGTATAATTTTAAGCATTTTTCAAATACTATACTGTACACATTATACACCTTAATTTTTACAATCTTTCTAATACGACCACTCTGTCTGTATATTTCACTTATCACTCGTCACCGTCGAGCAGTATATCAAGGGACTTAGGGAAAATGACGTTGGGGGGAAATGATGTGTAGGAAAAATAGTTACGTTGTCAGCTCACCACGAACCGCTCGCCGTGTGATTAAAGATGATGTCTTAATATTAATGCAGACCCCTTTTCTAATTTTTTAGCATTTCGAAAGAACATTATGGGTATAACTTAATTATAAACACCTCAAATACTGTACTGTATGTACCGTGTGATGCCGTGTGGTGTATTTAATTTCAAGCATTTTTCAAATACTGTACTGTACACTTTATACACCTTAATTTTTACAATCTTACAAACAAATACTATCACTCTGTCTTTATATTTCACTTATCACTTGTCACCATCGAGTAGTATATCAGGGACTTAGGGAAAATGACGTTGGGGGGAAATGATGTGGAGGAAAATAATTACGCCGCAAGCTCACCACGAACCAAAGCAGGAGCACACACACCGCTCGCCGTGAGATTAAAAGTTGATGTCTTAATACTGTATTAATGCAGACCCCTTATCTAATTTTTTAGCATTTAGAAAGAATATTATGGGTATAACTTAATTATAAACACTTCAAATACTGTACTGTACTGTACACTTAGAACAATAGCTACACTGCCAGCCCACCACCAACCAACACACAGACACACAAACCGCGCCGACCACATGGTCACCCCCCTGTGAGGTTAGGCAGTCCGGACCGCTTCTAGCTTTTTCGGAGTTTTTCTGATATATGAGAAATAATTTCGGTCGGCTCCCTGACTCCGAAAAAGCGACTTCCAGCGTACTGAAGTCCGTTGTAGTGAGGTCATACTGTACTTACCTACCTCATTACTATATAACAATACTTTTTACTAAAAAATCTTTCTGTCACCATACTGCACCTATCTACCTCAATATCACATACAGCACTTCTTACTATCTTAAAGTCTCTCTCTCTCTCTCTTTGTACTGTACCTATCTACCAGTACCTCATTACTACATACAGTACAACTAATTAACTTAAACTTCCTCTCTCTCTCTCTCTCTCTCTCTCACCAGTAACTGTCTTGAGTGTGACAGGCATTGGTGAGGAACCAGGGGTGTGGAGAAGCGCTCGACAAACACGTCCAAATGTGCCCTCCTCCTCCACCCCACCCACCTCCACTCTTTCCCTGGCTATCTGTGCACCTGCAATTTTGCCCGCAATGTCCCCTGACAATCAAAATACCCCTCACCCTCATCACCACCACCACCACCACCACTACCGCTACATCCACCAACATTATTATTAGTATTAATATTATTTCAAATTGTAGTACTGGATTCTAGGTGGCATGTTATTTACTTTATCATCATCATCATCATCATCACCATCTTCATCAACACCTTGTGGTGTGGTTGACGTGATAGGAAGCGTTAGGAGAAACATGTTAAGGTGGTTTGGGCATGTGGAGAGGATGGAGAGTGTATATGAGTGAGGTGGAGGGGGCGAGAGGGAGGGGGAGGCCGAGGGGGAGATGGAGGGATGGAGTGGAGAGGTACATGAGAGAGGGGAGGTGTGAGTTGGGAGTGGGGTAGTGAAATGGCGGGGGACAGAGCGACATGGAGGCGATTTGTTTGTGGCCACCCCAAGCGGGATTGAGGCATCTGGTGATAGATAGACAGATAGATAGAAAAAGAAAGAAAGAAAAAAAAAATGAGATACTAAGCAAAGCCTGCCCCTGAATAAACCACACTGCCTTTCATTCACCATCTACCTCGGTAACATGCAAGAGGATACTGAGGTGTTAAGTGCAGAAACCTCTACAGAACAGGTGCTACTCAACCAACAAGGCCACTCTCAGCAAGGCCGTGTGCAGGAATTGTGAAATGGAGGGGGTAAAAAAAAAAAAAAAAAAAAAAAAATGACATGCTTTATTCTATCTATCTATTGCCTGACGCCATAATCCCGTAAGGGGTGGCCATTTGACTTTGAGTTATTTGTTTTACGGGGAGGGGCACTAACCCTCCACCAGCCCACTTGTTGATACATAGGGAGCAAGTATGGTTTGGTTATATGGTTACCATCCAGCGTTGTAAATGTTTTCTTGGCTTACAGGAAACCATTTGGCTTGTCACTCAATGTAAAGCCACCTGTAAAGGAAAGAGAAACAGGAAGAGAGGAGGGCAGGCACGAAAAATAATAATAAAGGGTAAGGAAGAAGTAGACAGTGCTACATCAAGTGAGCGGATGATGGTTGCCACCACCTACCACTCACTTTATTTACTTTATTTTATTCATGCACCCTGTGTTGCCCCATGAGGAGTGTAGAAACCTAGGGCTAGGCAGGTTGGTCCTGACATTTAGGATGAGTGACCAGCCTCACTCATCCCTAAGTGGCATTACGTGAGTAATAAATCCCAACCTCCCCTTGGATATAAACCTGCACTGGCTCAATCCGATAAGAGTGCCTTAATTACCCGCTAAACTAAGTAACGCAATACGGTAAACTTAGGTACTGTAACTGACTAAAGTACTAAAGGGATACACTCTGAGGGTAATTTACATATTGAACTCTACAGAACCTTGGAATTAAAAGTAATGTGGATATCAATGAACAGAGCACCTTGGAAGTTTGGGCAAATCAGAGAGGGTGAATCTCTATTATAAATATGGGAAGTGTTTCACAATATCACAACTTTTTAACTCTTTTTCTATTATAACATTCTTAACAGGATTTAATTAATTTAATGAGCTGCATTTTTAGTATTATTTTCATTCAAATTTTTCATTCTTTCCCAATAGACGGGTTAAATCCCAGCCCCCCCCCCCGTGGACGGCCTTGACTCTCAGCATAACCAAAACTCCATTATAGCAGTAAGTGAGAGTGAGACAGGATCCAGGCACAAAGGAAAAGTATAATGATAAAAATGAAAACAGCACAAAGGAAGAAAAGTATAATGATAAAAATGAAAACAGCACAAAGGAAGAAACGTATGATGGTAATATTGAAAACAGCACCATCCATTATCCAATCCTATGTTGCCCCATGAGAAGCGTAGGAACCCAGGGCTAGGCAAGTGGTTCTGACATTTAAGATGAGAGTGACCTGCCTCACTCATCCCTAAGTGGCATTACGTGAGCAATAAACCCAACCACCCTTTGGATATAAACCTTCATCAGCTCAATCTGACTGGAGAGCCGCAATTACACACTAAACCACCAGGCGCCATATTTTGGTTATATGGTTACCACCCAGCATAATAAATGGTTTCCTGGTGTACAGGAAACTATTTGGCTTGTCACTCAGTGTAGAGTCACCCACAGGCAGAGGGAACAGGAAAGAATGAAGGAAAGAAAGACAAAAAGGGGAGTGTAAAGTCACCAGTAGGCAGAAGGACAAGGACAGAATGAATTAAAGAAAAACAGAAGAGGACGGAAGGAAAGGAAAGGGCAGACACCCAAGAGCAGCACTACATCGAGTGAATGGATGGTGAGTACCCCCACCTACCACACAAACACAAGGGAATAAAAGTATAATGATAAAAATGAGAACAGCACAAAGGAAGAAAAATGTAATGATAAAAATGAGAACAGACAATCCTATATCACCTCTTTCAGCTGGGAAACAGGAGGTGACATGGCCACAGTACTGTTATTCATCATCATCATCATCATCCTGTGCTGCCCCATGAGGAGCGTAGCAGACCGGGACTAAGCAAGTTGGTCCTGACATTTAAGGTGAGAGTGACCAGCCTCACTCATCCTTAAATGGCATTTCGGGAGCAATAAACCTACACAGGGTCAATCCAATTGGAGCACCTTAATTGCCCACTAACAGAAAAATCTTAAAGCATCTTTCCTGTCACAACCTTCTTTCTGATCGTCAGTATCAGTTCTGTCAGGGACGCTCCACTGACGATCTTCTCACCTACCTTTCAGAATCCTGGTCATCCTCCTTTCGGGACTTTGGTGAAAGCTTTGCCATTGCACTTGACATCTCAAAGGGTTTCGATCGAGTCTGGGATAAATATTTAATTTCCAAACTTCCCTCCTATGGTTTCTATCCTTCTATCTGTGCCTTCATCTCTAGCTTCCTTTCTGGTCGTTCTATAGCCGCTGTTGTAGACGGCCATCGTTCTTCTCCTAGACCTGTCAACAGTGGTGTTCCTCAGGGCTCTGTCCTATCACCAACTCTCTTCCTTTTATTCAACAATGACCTTCTGAGCTGTACATCTAACCCTATCCACTCATATGCTGATGATTCCACCCTTCACCTTTCCATTCGGTTTCTGCAACGTCCATCTCAGCAGTTGCTTCAACAAAAAAGGGATGAGGCTATGGAACACCTACTGTCTGACTTGGCTCGTATCTCTGATTGGGGTAAAAATAATCTTGTTATTTTTAATGCATCAAAAACTCAGTACTTACACTTATCAACCCAACAAAATCTTCCTCAGGATTACCCACTAATGTTTAATAATCTCCAGCTCAGTCCTGCATCATCCTTGAACATGCTTGGGGTTTCATTCTCTCGGAATTTGTCTTGGAAAGAACATATTACATCTCTTGTGAAATCTGCTTCCAAGAGATTAGGTGTGCTAAGCCGATTCCGAACTTTCTTTACCCCTGCACAGTTGTTGACCTTGTACACAGGTTTTATTCGCCCGTGTATGGAGTACAACTCTCACGTGTGGAGAGGCTCCTCACATGCAGCTCTTCTCAATAGCGTGGAGTCAAAGGCTTTTCGTCTCATTAACTCTCCTCCTCTTACTGATTCCCTTAAACCTTTGTCTCTTTGCCACACTGTTGCATCTTTATCTCTCTCCTATCGCTTCTTCAACAGTCACTGTTCCTCTGAACTGTCTGCTTGCATCCCTCCACCTCTACGACGGGCACGTAGTACCCGTCTAGCAACAAACTCTCATCCCTTTTCTGTCCAACTCTCTAGTGCAAGAGTTAACCGTTACTCCCAGTCCTTCATTTATGCAACTGGTCAACTCTGGAACCGTCTTCCTCTGTCTGTATTTCCTACTTCCTATGATCTCCAGTCTTTCAAACGCAATGTGTCCAGGCATCTCGAAATGAACGGATCTTGAATTTGGCTCTGTTTTGAATTGTTTTTGCTTTTTCTTGGAAGGAACAGTATGCGGGCCCATGGCCTTTGGTTCCTTCTTCCTTTCATTAAACACACACACACACACACACACACACACACACACACACACACACACACACACCAGGCATCATAATCTGGTTATACAGTTACCACCCAACGTAGCAAATGGTTTCCTGGTATACAGGAAACTATATGGCTTGTCATTCACAGTAGAGTCACCCACAGACAGAAAGAAGAGGAAAGGATGAAGGGAAGACAGATGAGGAAATAAGGAAAGAAGGAAGAGAGGAATGGGCAGTCACTTGAAAGCTGAACTACGTCGAGTGAGTGGATGGTGAGTGCCCCCACCCACCCCTATCGTTTTTGAAGGCTCCAACACGCTTGCATGCGTTGGCCTTGGTCACCTAATGGCGGCTCTCCATACTGTTGTTAATTATCATCATCATCATCATCATCCAGACCTCCTTTCCCATCCTAGGGAAGGGTGAGGAGCAGAAAGTCCAGACAGCCCAAATTTGCCCAATCCAATGGGCCATGCTTCCATTTACTCGTCATTCAAGTCCCCAGAATCCTGGCTCTATCGGATACACCAAAAACATTCACCACGTTGTAGCTTCACATAAACATAACTGATAGAGTAAATCCAGATGCTGCCACATTAAAAGGGGTGCCAAATCCCTGATCATGCATTTCTTCTCACAACATTCATCCAGCCAGCTCGATCTCTGGTCAGTTCCACAGCCTCACCGACTTCCAACCCTCTCCTCCTCACACAATATTGTTATTTTTATTATTATTATTACACATGATACAATTCAACCTTCTCAAAACCATACTTCTAAACTTCAAATATGTCTAAAGTTTTAACAAACCTAACTAGCTACTCAAACCTTGCCATTTCCAAATTTTTCTGCTTGTTTACTGGATGTCTAATTGACCAATTGTCACCCACATGTGGGAATGCTGAGCTGTGACGAGATTAACACTAGAATATGATGACAATCATGAACAAGTGCTTTGGGAAAGCTGTTGTGGTGTACTGGTCTTTTTCTCCCATTAAGAAATGTGAAATAAGCTCAAAAAGGACAAAAATCTGGGTCAAGTTAAGATGTAAGACCAACAGTTTTGAATGATAATTCCTGACAATGGCCACCAGAAGGTTTAAGAGTCTGTGTCCTGAGGCCCAGCAGTCCTCTCATGCAGAACACACCTTCCACATGCCATTAACAAGTTAGACAAAGCTTACACATACAGGCAGTCCCCGTTTTATGAACAGGCAACTTATGATTTTTCAACTTTACGATGGTGTACATTTAGTACAGTATCCAAAAAATTATGAGATATTCAACACTTTATTACAAAATGGGCTCTGTGTTAATGATTTTACCTAACTGCAGGCTAATGTAAGTGTTCTAATCCCATTTAACAGGCCTGGTAAGCTTGGCTAGGCTATAATATTTGCTTGGTTAGGTGTATTAAATGCGTTTTTGAGTTACGGCAAATTCCACTTATGATCAGTTTCTTGGAACATAACCCGATTGTAAGTCGGGGAACACCTGTACATTCATGGCCACAGCTTTCAAACACAGAGATGTATTTCAACTTACTCAGCCTGGGGTCAGTATAGTGCGGCTCTGGGCTTGCTGTTGTTGTCGTTGTTGTTGTGTTTGTTGTAGTTGTTGTGGGCTGGGGTGAGCGCCGTAATTCACTTAGGGATGACTGTGAGACCTTTCCTGCCTGTGTGCCAGCCTGCTGCTGTTGCTGTTGTTGTTGTTGCTGCAGCCGCTGGTTGTTTGGTACAGAACCTCCACCACGCCCTCCCTCCATCACCGTGGTGCCGCATCTCCTGTGGATCGGAAAAGTGTCAACAATCATCATCATAGCCACTGACACTGACCATAATCACCAACACTATCATTATTACCACCACTGTCACCAGCACTATAATCAGTCATCATCATCACTGCCATCATTACCACAATAAACATCATCATTACTAATATCATTATAAATATCTGCCAACATCACAGCCATTATCAGCATCACTATCACTAACATCATCATCACCTCTTCCTTAACATTAATCCCAGAAATCTATCTATCTATCTATTGCCAGACGCCTCAATCCTGCACGGGGTGGCCACAAACAAATCGCCTCCATGTCACTCTGTCCCCCACCAATTCACTACCCCGCTCCCAACTCACACCTCCCTCTCTCATGTACCTCTCTCCACTCCAACCCTCCATCTCATCCTCGGCCTCCCCCTCCCTCTCCCTCCTCCACCTCACTCACATACACTCTCCTCGTCAGTCTTTCACTCTCCATCCTCTCCACATGCCCAAACCATCTTAACGTGTTTCTCCTAACGCTTCCTATCACGTCCACATCCAGACCACAACGCTCCTTCATTTCCTCATTTGTTAGTCTGTCTCTCCATGTGACTCCACATGCTCCTCTCAAATAACGCATTTCCACTGCTCTCACTCTTGACTTCTGTCCCTCCAACAGGGTCCAAGCTTCACTTCCATATGTCAGAGTTGGTATCACAATACAGTACTGTCATGTAACAACTTTTTCACTTTCATGCTCACTTCCCTGTTTCTTATCACTGTTTTCAACGAACCAGCAACCTTCCTTCCCTGCTGCACCCTTTCAAGCACTTCACCCTCCAGACTTCCATCCTTACTTATCACACTACCCAAGTACAGTAATCCCTCCAATATCCATTGTAATAGAGCCAAAGGCATGTCCGAATATTGGTTTTGTCCGGATATTGGTCCTGAAGCTCCAGTACTGGTTTTTCATGACCCTAACCTAACCTAAGCCAGAAAACTACCTTCCTACCTCCCTAGTGGACATGTATAGCACTTATTTAGGTCCCTTTTCACATAAATAAAGCACACATAGCATGAATTTATTGAATTTTAACCAAAAAATGATGATTTAGGGGTGAGTGAGTCATAGCTCAGAACTTGCCAGCAAAATATAAGTAAGTATCGGACATGGAAATCATCTTTTCTCACATTTTATGCATTAAATTATTGGATACAAAGCATCAAATACAGTAAATGATGTTAATTGCTACCCGAAAAATGGTTAGGTTAGGTTAAGTTAGGTTAGGTTTGGTTAGGTTAGGTTATGACCGGACATCAAATTCACTGCTTCAACCTTTTTCATAGATGGTGCACTTAATAACCATGCATGAAAGAATTAAATTAAAAGCAGGAAATTATGATTAACACAATGTTAGGTTAGGTTAGGTTAAGACCGGACATGAAATTCACTGCTTCAACCTTTTTTCTAGCTGTTTTACTTAAGAACCATGCATGGAAAAATTAAATTGCAAGCAGGAAATTATGATTAACATTTAGGGTAATTTTTTAAAACATGTACAACATGATGAAAACAGGTTAGGCATGAAAATCTTTATGCTAACCATAGGTTAGGTTAGGTTAGGACCGGACATGAAATTAACTGCTTCAACCTTTTTTCTAGCTGTTTTACTTGAGAACCATGCATGAAAAAATTAAATAGCAAGCAGGAAATTATGATTAACATTTTCGGTAATTTTTTAACACATGTACAGCATGATGAAAACAGGTTAGGCATGAAGTTAGGGTACTTACGAACAAAAAGTGGCCGTCCTGATGTAATAACCCACTCTATCATCTGACTCTGACAGGAAGACGTTGCACCTGACACACCTTTCCACTTGAGAATCACCAGCACTTTCACCAAGGTTTTTTTTTTTTTTTTATAACTGGAATAACATCACTTCACTGCACTGTACACAACAGTAAATTCCCGTGTGGTCTAGTGACGATCCATGGAGCCTTGTAAACTTCTCAGCAGCAGCTTTCAGCTCCATTCCACGTACCAACACACCAGCAGCACGTTGTTGTCGATACGAAATCAACGTGGAAAGGTCGATGTCTGCATACTTAGGAGTAAACATCACCTTCCTCTGCACGTTTTGTCTGGTCTTCGATGCGAAATCAGCCGTGTACTGCTGTAGTTTGTCTCGGGACTTCTTGATATCAAACAAGGTGGAGCGAGGGAGGTTGAACTCACGTAAGATGCGCCCTGTTGACCAGCCGGCGTCCACCTTGTCCAATATCTGCCTCTTGTTCTCCAGAGTCAGAACCACTTTCTTTCTCTTCTCAGGAGGCGGGGCCATCATCACACACATGATGAAGAAGGTGAAGAGCAGTATCAAGCACTGTAGGAGGTAGGGTATCACCACAAAAGCAATCACTTCGGCCGCCATTTTCGGAGTTGTTCACGAGGGAGGAGGGGAGTGGGTAATGGCGACCGATACTGGTGCCACGAGTGTAAACAGAGGGGATCGGCGCACGCGGGAAATTCAAACTGATGCGGTCCCAAAAAATCGAAAATTAATCAATTTTTTCTAATTTTTTTGCATTTTGAGGGTTGGGCAGGCCAGAATAACCGAATAGTGAGTATATCCAAGTATTGGACGTCCGAATATTAGAGGGATTACTGTACTTAAATGCACTCACATTCTCCATATCCTCCCCATCCAATCTCACTGTACATTCACTGGCTTCACTTCTCTCAAAGACCATCACTTTACTCTTCCCTACATTCACCTTTAGATTCCGTTTCTTACATACTCTCCCAAACTCATCTACCAAGCCTTGTAGCTCCCCTTCGTCTTCACTCAACAACACAGTATCATCTGCAAATAACAGTACAGGGAGTTTCCAAACACTGCCCTCTCTCGCTAGAGCCGCTCCAACATCTGCTGCCCGACCTTGTATCTCTTTTATAACCCCATCCATGTACAGATTGAACAACCATGGAGACATAACACATCCTTGTTTCAATCCAACCTTGAAGGAGACTGTAGCACCAGTCGAGCAGGGCAGTACTCCCAGGGAGGATGGAAAGCTGATGACAGGGAGAGCTGGAGCTCCCGTTTCATCAGCCCTCAGGACTTGTTCCTGACCATCCTCCTTTGCTGAACTTTTTCAGTGTCTCAGTTACACAGAGAGTAGACCAGCATGCTCTCCAATACAAGTTTCTCTAACTGTCAACACCAAACTACATACACGCTACACACTACACTTCCTTTTCAAAATTTTCAAAATGGCACATAAAAATCATGCCTCGGAGTCCCCAGGGGGGGGGACCATAAATGCCCCCACCATCCGCCCCTCTCCCGGTGACGACTCAAGGAGCTGCCTGGAACCACTGTCTGACTCACTCCTTCTTCATTTCTGTAACATTCGCGGCCTTTCCTCTAACTTTCACGCTGTTGAGCACCACCTCTTCTCCTCTAAACCTCACCTTCTCTTTCTCACTGAGACTCAGCTGTCTGAGGCAACTGACAGCAAACCCTTTTCTGTATCCTCCTACTTTCTCTATTCTCGTTTCAAAGCCAAAGGTGGCTGTTGCGTATATGTACGCAACGATCTATCTTGCTCTCGTGTTCCTGAACTTGATTCTTCTGAATTCTCTGCTCTCTGGCTTCGGCTTTCCTGTCATTCTCTGACTAAATATATCTGT
>JAGKTI010020861.1:0-16087 GCA_018397915.1 Birgus latro | reverse complement strand
CTGTGTGGGGTTGTTGTCGATGTAGAGAACGGCACTGGTGAGGGAAATTGGACACCTGTAGATGCAGAGCTGGTATTATGCCACGAGAGACAGTGAGAGGGGAGGCCGTTAGAGGTGGGGCATCCAGTAGTTGTTTGTGGCACTAAAACACTGTTGGAGGCGGTCAGAAACGACGGTCCGAACACCACTGCTACCAAAATGTAGCACCCCTCTCTTGATGGTTGAAGGAAAGTCCTGGAGCAGCTATTTACGGCCTTTAATTGTGGAGACAGAGATAAGGTGTTGCCTCCTGAGATGTTAGCCCTCGACTGCTGGGACATATGGCATTGGTTGGCTGGGAAGCCTGGGAACGCTGCTTACATCTGCAGTTCTAGGATACAGTGGGGGCACACAGTGAGGGGGGCATACAGTGAGGGAGGCATACAGTATATACATAACGGGGAATGGTACACCCTTCCCCCACATTCGGCAATTCACTTGTTAGCAGTGACCTGGCCAGTAAAGAAATGTTGCGCCAGTCTCTCCAATGACGAAATTCACAGTGAAAGTGATTCCTGAGGTACAGGACAAAGAAATAAAGAAGCTAGAGCAAGAAACAAACAGAAGTGATGAGGTGGTAATGTTGTAAAGGAAGGTGCCATATGTGAATGTGTTTGGTGACTGAACAATGCTTCTATTGCCTAAATAATTGTGTGAAAACCAATATAGTCTTGTACTACACATAAATTCGTACCAAATAAATAAGTAAATATGCAGTTTAAAGCAGCTTGAATTAGTTAACCCTTCCATAGTTCATTTTCTTTGTGGACAGGTGCCATGAGAATGAAGGAAAACGTAAGGCTGACTGACACCTGTACACCTCAGGAGGGCGATTGCTCTATGAATTTTCAGTGTTTCTCACCAAAAGTGGAGGTTTGAGCAAAAAAACAAAAACAAAAAAATGCTGAAAATCGGTCGGGTTCTGAGGGTGTGTTGGGTAAAAAATCAGTCGAGACTGGACGGGTTAAACCTCCGCTTTTCGTGAGAAACAATGGAAAATCACAAAGAAAGTGGTCACTTGGGCCTAAAAGTGCCCTAAACAGGTTAGCCTCCGTACACCTGGTACCGTGTTCTGTCAATGTCAAGTACAGTTGTCATGGTTTCTGTGGTAGGTATTATTGTGGGAAACCACTGACAACAGGTTTACATTTATTGATATGGAACAAAGAAACATGTACTACAACAATGTATTGTTTTCATACAAAAACATAGGCTAAATAAGCATTGTTCAATTGCGGGAGCATAGTGAGTTCGACCAAATTGGTCACGTGTGATTCGCTAAGATTCTTGTTTCAGCATACATTTCGTTTTTTCAACTTGCATAAGACTATTCCAGTAACATTATACCCTTTTTCATTTTATGTAAATGTTATCACCTATTTAGATGCCTTACGATGATATTTAGCAAAATGTTAGCGTATATTTACATAGTGAGCGCACTCGCTATGACTGTTGTTTAAACATACATTTCATTTTTTCAACTAACATAATACTTTTCCACTAACATTATACACTTTTCCACTTTATATAACTGTTATCACACGATAACAGGCCTTAAGATTATACTTACCATAATATTAGCGCATATTTACATAGTGAGCACACTCACTATGATTGTTGTTTCAACATAGATTCTATTTTTCCACTTACATTATACTTTTCCGCTAACATTACACCCTTATCCACTTTATACAACTCGTATCACATATTTACAGGCCTTGCTATTATAGTGAGCGTAAGATTATCACATATTTAGATTGTACAGGTGCTTGAGAGTGCGAAAGTGGATATATGTGGAATAACTGAAACTAAATGACGAGGTGAGAGTGTGAGTGAATGGGAATATGGATGGGGTATATGCGCGGGAGTGGGTGAGAATGAGAGGGCGAAAGAGGGAGTATGTATTGTTGTGAGCAACAGTTGGAAGGAGAATGTAAGAGAGTATGGATCAGTTGGGTCAAGGATTGTGTGGGTAAGAGTGAAAGTTGGACTACAAATGTGGGCAATTGTGTGCGTGTATGTGCCAAGGAAAGATCATGTAAGTAGAGTGAGAGAAGAGTTCTGGACGAATGTGGAAATAATCCTGAATTTCGTCTCAAGAGGAATCTCAGTATTGAAAGGTTTTACCTAAGGAAATGTGGTTTTTGGTGTTACAGAAATCTTGATTTTGTGATTTTTTTTGTTTTGTTTTACCTACAAGAGGAATTACGTAATTTTCAAATTGTGCTGGAGAAAAAAATCGATCTTAAATTGTTTCGGAGATCCTCAAAATGTTTCAAGCTTTTTGTTCTAAAAAACCTAAGGTTCCAGCTCTCTTTACTTGTCAGTCGACTTCTTGGTATCCTTCATAAATGTGACATTTCCACCCTCACAAGTGTCTTCTTAGTTCTGGAAATAATATAATGAGTTTTGCAATCAACTTTGAGAACAATTGAGTAAAGTTGAATATTCGGCGTTTTCGCCGAGAAATACGCTTATTCAGCAATCATTAGATTAAAAGAGAATGGACCTTACTCCAAAACGGATGCTATCAGCCGGAACTATATCACAATTTGCACTACTCGTCCTTGAAGTAACGGCTAAGGAAAAATAAAAAATCGACAAATCAGAAGTTAATAATCCAGAATTCTGTCTCAAAAGTAATCAGTACTGAACGATTTTGCCTAAGGAAATGTGGTTTTTGTTGATACAGAAACGCTGTTTTTGTGCAAATGTTAGTTTTTTTTTTTTTTTTTACCGCCCCGTGGTTTGACATAATTTTAAACAGCTTTTGCTGGAGAAAAAAAATAAAAATTTCAAAGTTTTTAAATTGTCTCGGTGATCCTCAAAATGTTTCAAGCTCATTGTTCTTAAAAACCTAAGGTGCCAGCTCTCTATACGTGTCAGTCGACTTCTTGTTATCCTTCATAAATGTGACATTTTCACCGTAACAAGTGTCTTCTTAGTTCTTAATATAATGTGGTTTACAATCAACATTGAGAACAATTGAGGAAGTTGCATATTGAGCGTTTTCGCCAAGAATTACGCTTATTCAGCTATCATTAGATTAAAAGTGAATGGACCTATCTCCAAAACGGATGCAATTAGCCGGAACTATTTCACAACTTGCAGTACTACTTATCCTTCATGTCACTGCAAATTAGAAAAAAAAACGACAAATTAGTTAATAATCCAGAATTTCGTCCCAAGAGGAATCACAGTATTGGAAGATTTTACATAAGAAAATGTGGTTTTTGATGGAACAGAAACCTTGATATTGTGCATGTCTTTTTTTAACACCTTGAGGCTCGACGTAATTTTAAACAGCTTCTGCTGGAGAGAAAAAAAAAGCGGTTTTTAAATTGTTTCGGTGATCCTAACAATGTTTCAAGCTTTTTGTTCTTATAAAAATAACGTCCCAGCTCTCTTTACGTTTCAGTCGACTTCTTGTTATACTTCATAAATGTGACATTTTCACGCTCACAAGTGTCTTTTTATTTCGGAATATAATATATGTTTTACAATCAACTTTGAGAACAATTGAGGAAGTTGCATATTCAGAGTTTTTGAAGAGAAATACACTTATTCAGCCATCATTAGATTAAAGGGGAATGGACCTACCTACAAAACGGATGCTATCAGCCGGAACTATTCACAATTTGCGCGACTTCTTGTCCTTGGAGTCACTGCGAATTGGAAGAAAATAATTCGACAAATCAGGTAATAATCCAGAATTCCGTCTCAAGAGGAATCACAGCACTGAAAGATTTTTACCTAAGGAAATGTGGTTTTCGGTGATACAGAAACCTAAATATTGTGCATTTTTTTTTCTTTACCGCCACGAGGATGGACGTAATTTTAAACAGCTTTTGCTGGACAAAAAAAAAAAAAAAAATCGGTTTTACAATTGTTTCGGTGATCCTCACGTTCCAAGATTTTTGTTCTTAAATACCTAAGGTGCCAGCTCTCTTTACAAGTCAATCGACTTCTTATTATCCTTCATAAATGTGACATTTTCACCCTCAAATGTGTCTTCTTAGTTCTGAATATAATATAGTGCTTTACAATCAACTTTGAGAACACGAAGTTGCATATTCAGCGTTCTCGCCGAGAAATATGCTTATTCAGTCATCATTAGATTAAAAGAGAATGGACCATTTTCCAATACGGAAGCTATCATCAGGAACTATTTCACAATTTGCAGTACTTCTTTTCCTTGAAGTCACGGAGAAGGGGAAAAAATCGACTAACAAGGGTTTAATAACCCAGAATTCCGCCTCAAAATGAATCATAGTACTGAAAGATTTTACCTAAGAAAATGTGTTTTTTTGTGATACAGAAACGTTGATATTGTGCAAATATTCGTTTTTTTTTTTTTTTTTTTTTTTACCGCCACGAGGCTAGACATAATTGTAAACAGTTTGTTCTAGAGAAAAAAAAATCGAAGTTTTTACATTCTATCGGTGATCCTCACCATGTTTCAAGATTTATCTTCTTAAAAGCCAAAGGTGTCAGCCGTTTATGTGACAGTCGACTTCTTGTTATCCTTCATTAATGTGAAATTTTCACCGTAACAAGTGTCTTCATAGTTCTGAATATAATGTGGTTTATAATAAACTTTGAAAACAATTGAGGAAAATGCATATTTAGCGTTTTCGCCAAGAATTACTCTTATTCAGCCATCATTAAATTAAAAGTGAATGGACCTATCTCCAAAACGGATGCAATCAGCCGGAACTGTTTCACAATTTGCTATACTTCTTGTCCTTCATGTCACTGCAAATTGAAAAAAAATATCGACAAATCAGTTAAAAATCCAGAATTTCGTCTCAAGAGGAATCATAGTATTGAAAGATTTTACCTAAGGAAATGTGGTTTTTGGTGGAACAGAAACCTTGATATTGTGCGTTTTTTTTTTTTTTACACCTTGAGGCTCGAAATAATTTTAAACAGCTTTAGCTGGAGAGAGAGAGAGAAAAAAAAGCGGGTTTTAAATTGTCTCGGTGATCCTCGCAATGTTTCAAGCTTTTGTTCTTATAAACCTAAGGTGCCAGCTCACTTTACGTGTCAGTCGACTTACTGTTATACTTCATAAATGTGACATTTTGACCCTCACAAGTCTTCTTAGTTCTGAATATAATATAGCAAGTTCATACAATCAACTTTGAGAACAATTGAGGAAGTTTCATATTCAGAGTTATCGCCGAGAAATACGCTTATTCAACTATGATTAGATTAAAAGGGAATGGACTTGCCTACAAAACGGATGCTTTCAGCCGGAACTATTCACAATTTGCGCTACTTCTTGTCCTTGAAGTCACTTCGAATTGGGGGGAAAAATCGACAAATCAGTTAATAATACAAAATTCCGTCTCAAGAGGAATCACAGTATTGAAAGATCTTACCTAGGGAAATGTGGTTGTCGGTGATACAGTAGCTTTGATATTGTGCAAATGTTCGTTTTTTTTTTTTTTTTGTACACCGTAAGGATCGACATAATTTTAATTAGCTTTTGGAGAAAAAAAATAAAAAGGTCATTGTTTTTAAATTGTCTCTGTGATCCTCACAATGTTTAAAGATTTTTTTCTTATAAACATAACGTGCCAGCTCTCTTTACGTGTCAGTCGACTTCTTGTTAAACTTCATAAATGTGACATTTTCACCCTCAGAAGTATCTTCTTAGTTCTAAATATAATATTATGTGGTTTACAATCAACTTTCAGAACAATTGAGGAAGTTGCATATTCAGCGTTTACGCCGAGAAATACGCTTATTCAACCATCATTAGATTAAAAGAGAAGAGACCTACCTCTAAAGCGGATGCTATCAGCAGGAACTATTTCGAAATTTGCGTTGCTTCTTGTCCTTGAAGTCACTGCGAATTGGAAGAAAATATCGACAAATCGGTTAATAATCCAGAATTTTGTCTCAAGAGGAATCAGTAATGAAAGATTTTACCTAAGGAAATATGGTTTTCGGTGATACAGCATCCTTGATATTGTGCAAATGTTTGTTGTTTTTTTTTCCGCCACGAGGCTCGACGTAATTTCAAAAAGCTTTTCCTGGAGAAAAAAAATAAATTCGAAGTTTTATAACTGTGTCGGTGATCCTCACAGTTTCAAGCTTTTTGTTTTAAAAACCTAAGTTACAAGCTCTCTTCACGTCATTCGACTTCTTGTTATCCTTGATGAGAGTGACATTTTCGCCTTCACAAGTGTCTTCTCAGTTCTGAATATAATATAATGTGTTTTACAATCAACTTTGAGAACAATTGAAGTTGCATATTCATCGTTTTCGCCGAGAAAAACGCTTATTCAGCAATCATTAAATTGAAAGAGAATGGATCTTACTCCAAAACGGATGCTATCAGCCGGAAGTATTTCACAATTTGCACTACTTCATGTCCTTGAAGTCACGGCTAAGGAAAAAAGAAATCGAGAAATCAGAAGTTAATAAACCAGAATTCCGTCTCAAGAATAATCACAGTACTGAAAGATTTTACTTAAGGAAATGAGGTTTTTGGTGATACAGAAACGTTGAAATTGTGCATTTTTTTTTTTTTTTCAGCCACGTGCTTTGACATAATTTTAAACAGCTTGTGCTGGAGAAAAAAAAAATCAAAATTTTTAAATTGTATCGGTGATCCTCACAATGTTTCAAGCTTTTTGTTTTTAAAAACCAAAGGTGCCAGCTCTCTATCCGTGGTGGTAGACTTCTTGTTATCCTTCATAAATGTGATATTTTTACCCTAACAAGTGTCTTCATAGTTCCGAATATAATGTGCTTTACAATCAACTTTAAGAACAATTGAAGTGGCATATTCAGCGTTCTCGCCGTGAATTACGCTTATTCAGCCATTGTTAGATTAAGAGTGAATGTACCTACCTCCCAAACGAGTGCAATCAGCCGGAACTATTTCACAATTTGCACTACTTCTTGTCTTTCATGTCACTGCAAATTGGGAAAAAAATCGACAAATCACTTAATAATCCAGAATTTCATCTCAAGAGGAATCACAGTATTGAAAGATTTTACCTAAGAAAATGTGGTTTGTGGTGGAACAGAAACCTTTATATTGAGCGTTTTTTTTTTTTCATCTTCACGCTCGAAGTAATTTTAAACAGCTTTTACTGGGAAAAAAATAAAAAGCGTTTTTAAATTGCCGGAACCCATTCACAATTTGCACTACTTCTTGTCCTTGAAGTAACGGCTAACGGGGAAAAAAAACAATCGACTAATCAGGGGTTAATACTCCAGAATTCCTTCTCAAAAAGGAATCACAGTACTGAAAATAAACCTAAGGAAATGTGTTTTTTTGTGATACAGAAACCTTGATATTGTGGAAATATTCGTTTTTTTTTTTTTTTATAACGCCATGAGCCTCGACATTTTTAAACAGCTTGTGCTGGAGAAAAAAAATAAAAAAATCGAAGTTTTATAATTGTGTCGGTGATCCTCACATTGTTTCAGGCTTTTTGTTCATAAAAACCTATGGTGCCAGCTCTCTTTACGTGTCAGTCGACTTCTTGTTATACTTCATAAATGTGACATTTTCACCCTCAAAAGTGTGTTCTTAGTTCTGAATATAATATAATGTGTTTTACAGTCAACTTTGAGAACACTTGAATTTGCATATTCAGCGTTTTCGCCGAGAAATACGCTTATTCAGCCATCATTTGATTAAAAGAGAATGGACCATCCTCGAAAACGGAAGCTATCAGCCAGAACTATTTCTCAATTTGCACTACTTCTTGTCTTTGAAGTCACTGCTAAGGGGAAAAAAATCGACAAATCAGCGGTTAATAATCCAGAATTCCGTCTCAAAAGGAATCACAGTACTGAAAGATTTAACCCAAGGAATTGTGTTTTTTTGGGATACCGAAACCTTGATATTGTGCAAATATTCGATTTTTTTTATTTTTATAACGCCATGAGGCTCGACATATTTTTAAATAGCTTGCGCTGGAGAGAAAAAAAAAAAAAAAAAACCGACGTTTAAAAATTGTCTCGGTGATCCTCACAATGTTTCAGGATTTCTGTTCTTAAAAACCTATGGTGCCGGTTTTGTTTACGTCAGTCGACTTCTTGTTATCCTTCATAAATGTGACATTTTCACCCTCACAAATGTCTTCTTAGATCTGAATATAATGTAATGTGTTTTACAATCAGCTTTGAGAACAATTGAGTTAAGTTGCAAATTCAGCGTTTTCGCCGAGAAATACGCTTATTCATCAATCATTAGATTAAAAGAGAATGAGCATTACTCCAAAACGAATGCTATCAGCCGGACCTATTTCACAATTTGTACTACTTGTCCTTGATGTCACTGCGAACTGGGGAAAGAAATTCGACAAATCAATTAATAATCCAGAATTTCGTCTCAAGAGGAATCACAGTATTGAAAGATTTTACCTAAGGAAATGTGGTTTTCGGTGATAGAGAAGCCTTGATATTGTGCATTTTTTTTTTTTTTTACAAACTGAGGATCGACGTAATTTTAAACAGCTTTTGATGGAGAAAAAAAAATATAAAGGCCAGTTTTTAAATTGTCTCGGTGATCCACACAATGTTTCAAGCTTTTTGTTCTTAAAAACCTAAGGTGCCAGCTCTCTTTACGTGTTAGTCGACTTCTTGTTATCCTTCATAAATGTGACATTTTCAGCCTCACATGTGTGTTCTTAGTTCTGAATATAATATAATATAATTTACATTCAACTTTGAGAACACTTGAAGTTGCATATTCAGCGTTTTCGCCGAGAAATACGCTTATTCAGCCATCGTTAGATTAAAAGAGAATGGACCATCCTTCAAAACGGATGCTATCAGCCGGAACTATTTCACAATTTGCACTACTTCTTGTCCTTGAAGGCACGGCTAAGGGGGAAAAAAAATCGTCTAATCAGGGGTTAATAATCCGGAATTCTGTTTCAAAAGGAATAACAGTACTGAAAGATTTAACCTAAGGAAATGTGTTTTTTTTTTATTCAGAAACCATGATATTGTACAAATATTCGATTTTTCTTTATAAGGCCATGAGGCTCGACATATTTTTAAACAGCTTGTGCTGGAGAAAAAAAAGTAAAAAATCGAAGTTTAAAAATTGTCTCGGTGATCCTCTCAATGTTTCAGGGTTTTTGTTCTTAAAAACCTTAGATGCCAGCTCTCTTTACGTGCCAGTCGACTTCATGTTATCCTTGATAAATGTGACATTTTCACCCACACAAGTGTTTTTTTAGTCCTGAATATAATATATTGTATTTTACAATCAACTTTGAGAATAATTGAGGAAGTTTCATATTCGGCGTTTTCGCCGAGAAATACGCTTATTCAGCCATTATTAGATTAAAACAGAATGGAGCATTCTCCAAAACGGAAGCTATCAGCCAGAACTATTTCACAATTGGCCCTTTTTCTTGTCCTTGAAGTCACGGCTAAGGGGAAAAAATCGACTAAACAGGGGTTAATAATCCAGAATTCCGTCTCAAAAGGAATCAGAGTACTGAAAGATTTTACCCAAGGAAATGTGTTTTTTTGGGATACAGAAACCTTGATATTGTGCAAATAGATTATTTTTTTTTATAACGCCATGTGGCTTGGCAAATTTTTAAACAGCTCTTTAGAAAAAAAAAATTGAAGTTTTTAAATTGTCTCGGTGATACCCACAATGTTTCAGGCTTTCTATTCTTAAAAACCTAACTTGCCTGCTCTCTTTATGTCAGTCGACTTCTTGTTTTCCTTCATAAATGTGTCATTTTCACTCTCACAGGAGTCTTCTTTGTTCTGAATATAATTTAATGTGCTTTACAGTCAAATTTGAGAACACTTGAGGAAGTTGCATATTTAGCATTTTCGACGAGAAATACGCTTATTTAGCTATCAGTAGATTAAAAGAGAATGGACCATCCTCCAAAACGGATGCTATCAGCCGGAACGATTTCACAATTTGCACTACTTATCCTTGAAGTCACGGCTAAGGGGGAAAAAATCGACTAATCAGGGAAATGTTTTTTTTTTTTTTTTTTTATGGCCACGTGGCTCAACATAATTGTAAACAGCTTGTGCTGGAGGGAAAAAAAAAAAAAAATCGAAGTTTTTAAATTGTCTCGGTGATCCTCAAAATGTTTCAAGCTCATTGTTCTTAAAAACCTAAGGTGCCAGCTCTCTATACGTGTCAGTCGACTTCTTGTTATCCTTCATAAATGTGAAATTTTCACCGTATAAGTGTCTTCTTAGTTCTTAATATTATGTGGTTTACAATCAACTTTGAGAGCAATTGAGGAAGTTGCATATTCAGCGTTTTGGCCGAGAATTACGCTTATTCTGCTATAATTAGATTAAAAGTGAATGGACCTATCTCCAAAACGGATGCAATTAGCCGGAACTATTTCACAATTTGCAGTACTACTTATCCTTCATGTCACTGCAAATTCGAAAAAAAAAAAACGACAAATTAGTTAATAATATAGAATTTTATCCCAAGAGGAATCACAGTATTGAAAGATTTTATATAAGAAAATGTGGTTTTTGAAGGAACAGAAACCTTGAAATTGTGCATGTTTTTTTTTTTTTTTTGTTAATACCTTGAGGCTCGACGTAATTTTAAACAGTTTTTGCTGGAGAAAAAAAAGCGGTTTTTAAATTGTTTCGGTGATCCTTACAATGTTTCAAGCTTTTTGTTCTTATAAACCTAACGTCCCATCTCATTATGTTTCAGTCGACTTCTTGTTATACTTCATAAATGTGACATTTTCACCCTCACAAGTGTCTTTTTATTTCGGAATATAATATATGTTTTACAATCAACTTTGAGAACAATTGAGGAAGTTGCATATTCAGAGTTTTCGAAGAGAAATACACTTATTCAGCCATCATTAGATTAAAGGGGAATGGACCTACCTACAAAACGGATGCTATCAGCCGGAACTATTCACAATTTGCGCGACTTCATGTCCTTGGAGTCACTGTGAATTGGAAGAAAAAAGTTCGACAAATCAGTTAATAATCCAGAATTCCGTCTCAAGAGGAATCACAGCATTGAAAGATTTTTACCTAATGAAATGTGGTGTTCGGTGATACATAAACCTTGATATTGTGCATTTTTTTTTTCATTACCGCCACGAGGCTGGACGTAATTTTAAACAGCTTTTGCTGGACCAAAAAAAATCGGTTTTATAATTATTTCGGTGATCCTCACGTTCCAAGATTTTTATTCTTAAAAACCTAAGGTGCCAGCTCTCTTTACAAGTCAGTCGACTTCTTATTATCCTTCATAAATGTGACATTTTCACACTCAAATGTGTCTTCTTAGTTCTGAATATAATATAGTGTTTTACAATCAACTTTGAGAACACTTGAAGTTGCATATTCAGCGTTTTCGCCGAGAAATATGCTTATTCAGCCATCATTAGATTAAAAGAGAATGGACCATTTTCCAATACGGAAGCTACCATCAGGAACTATTTCACAATTTGCACTACTTCTTTTCCTTGAAGTCACGGGTAATGGGAAAAAATCGACTAACCAGTGGTCAATAATCCAGAATTGCGTCTCAAAAGGAATCACAGTACTGAAAGATTTTACCTAAGAAAATGAGTTTTTGTGTGATGCAGAAACGTTGATATTGTGCAAATATTCGTTTTTATTTTTTTTTACCGCCACGAGGCTAGACATAATTGTAAACGGTTTATGTTGGAGAGAAAAAAATCGAAGTTTTTACATTCTATCAGTGATCCTCACAATGTTTCAAGCTTTATCTTCTTAAAGCCAAAGGTGTCAGCTGTCTATAAGTGGCAGTCGACTTCTTGTTATCCTTCTTAAATGTGACATTGTCACCGTAGCAAGTGTCTTCATAGTTCTGAATATAATGTGGTTTATAATCAACTTTGAGAACAATTGAGGAAGTTCCATATTTAGCTTTTTCGCCAAAAAGTACGCTTATTCAGCCATCATTAGATTAAAAGTGAATGGACCTATCTCCAAAACGGATGCAATCAGCCGGAACTATTCCACAATTTTCTCTACTTCTTGTCCTTCATGTCACTGCAAATTGAAATAAAAAATCGACAAATCAGTTAATAATCCAGAATTTCGTCTCAAGAGGAATCATGGTATTGAAAGAATTTACCTAAGAAAATTATTTTTTGGTCGAACAGAAACCTTGATATATTGCGTTTTTTTTTAACACCTTGAGGCTCGAAATAATTTTAAACAGCTTTTGCTGGAGAGGGAAAAAAAGCAGTTTTTAAATTGTCTCGGTGATCGTCACAATGTTTCAAGCTTTTTGTTCTTAAAAACCTAAGGTGCCACCTCTACGTGTCAGTCGTCTTCTTGTTATACTTCATAAATGTGACATTTTCACCTTCAAAAATGTCTTCATAGTTTGGAAGTATAAAATAATGTGTTTTACAATCATTTTTGAGAACAATTGAGGAAGTTGCATATTCAGAGTTTGCGAAGATAAATACGCTTATTTAGCCATCATTAGATTAAAAGAGAATGGACCTACCTACAAAACGGATGCTATCAGCCGGAATTAGTCACAATTTGCACTACTTCTTGTCCTTAAAGACACTACGAATTGGAAGAAAAAATCGGCAAATAAGTTAATAATCCAGAATTCCGTCTCAAGAGGAATAACAGAATTGAAAGATTTTACCTAATGAAATGTGGTTTTCCGTGATACAGAAATCACGATATTGTGCATTTTTTTTTTTGTTTACCGCCACGAGGCTCGACGTAATTTTAAACAGCTTTTGCTGGACAAAAAAAAAAAACCAAGTTTTATAATTGTCTCTGTGATCCTCAAGTTTCAAGCTTTTTGTTCTTAAAAACCTAAGGTGCCAGCTCTCTTTACGTGTCAGTCGACTTCTTGTTATCTATCCTTCATAAATGTGACATTGTCACCCTCAGAAGTGTCTTCTTAGTTCTGAATATAATATGTGTTTTACAATCAACTCTGAGAACACTTGAAGTTGCAGATTCAGCGTTTTTGCCACGAAATACGCTTATTCAGCCATCATTAGATTAAAGAGAATCGACCATCCTCCAAAACGGAAGCTATCAGCCGGAACTATTTCTCAATTTGCACTACTTCTTGTCCTTGAAGTCACGGGTAAGGGAAAAAAATCGACTAATCAGCGGTTAATAATCCAAAATTCTGTCTCACAAGGAATCACAGTTCTGAAAGATTTTACATAAGGAAATGTGGTTTCTAGTGATACAGAAACCTTGATCTTGTGCAAATATTCGATTTTTTTATTTTTTTATTACGCCATGAGGCTCGACATATTTTTAAACATCTTGTGCTGGAGAAACAAAATAAAAAAACGAAGTTTTTAAATTTTCTCGGTGATCCACACAATGTTTCAGGCTTTTTGTTCTTAAAAACCCTAGGCGCCTGCTCTTTTTACGTCAGTCGACTTTCTGTTATCCTTCATAAATGTGGCATTTTCACCCTAACAAGTGTCTTCTTTGTTCTGAATATAATATAATGAATTTTGCAATCAATTTTAAGAACAATGGAGTAAAGTTGCATATTCAGTGTTTTCGCCGTGAAATACGCTTATTCAGCAATCATTAGATTGAAAGAGAATGGACGTCACTCCAAAACGGATGCTATCAGCCGGAACTATTTCACAATTATCACTGCTTCTTGTCCTTGAAGTCACGGCTAAAGAAAAATAAAAAATCGACAAATCAGAAGTTAATAACTCAGAATTCCGTCTCAAAAGGAATCACAATACTGAAAGATTTTTCCTAAGGAAATGTGGTTTTTGGTGATACAGAATCGCTGATATTGTGCAAATGTTCGTTTTTTTTTTTCTTACCGCCACGTGGCTCGACATAATTTTAAACGGCTTTTGCTGGAGAAAAAAAAATAAAAAGTTTGAAGTTTTTAAATTGTCTCGGTGGTCCTAACAATGTTTCAAGCTTTATGTCCTTAAAAACCTAAGGTGCCAGCTCTCTATACGTGACTTCTTTTTATCCTTCATAAATGTGACATTTTTACCCAAACAAGTGTCTTCTTAGTTCTCTATACAATGGGGTTTACAATAAACTTTGAGAACAATTGAGGAAGATGCATATTCAGCGTTTTCGCCGAGAATTACGCTTATTCAGCCATCATTAGATTAAAAGTGAATGGACCTATTTCCAAACCGGATGCAATCAGCCGGAACTATTTCTCAATTTGCACTACTTCTTGTCTTTGAAGTCACTGTGAATTGGAAGAAAAAAATTCGACAAATCAGTTAATAACCCAGAATTCCTCTCAAGAGAAATCACAGTATTGAAAGATTTTACCTAAGGAAATGTGGTTTTGGGTGCTACAGAATCCGTGATATTGTGCTTTTTTTTTTTTTTTTTTTTTTTCCCCCCCAAGCTCGGCGTAATTTTAAACAACTTTTGCTGGACAAAAAAAAAATCTTTTTATAATTGTTTCCGTGATCCTCACGTTTCAAGCTTTTTGTTCTTAAAAACCTAAGGTGCCAGCTCTCTCTACGTGCCAGTTGACTTCTTCTTTTCCTTCATAAATGTGACATTTTCACCTTCACAAGTGTCTTCTTAGTTCTAAATATAATCTAATGTGTTTTACAATCAACTTTGAGAACACTTGAAGTTGCATATTCAGCGTTTTCGCCGAGAAATACTTTTATTCAGCCATCATTAGATTAAAACAGAATGGAGCATCCTCCAAAACGGGACCTACCAGCCGGAACTATTTCACAATTTGCACTATTTCTTCTCGTTGAATTAACGGCTAAGGGGAAAAAAATCGACTAATCAGGGTTTAATAATCCAGAATTCCGTCTCAAAAGGAATCACAGTACTGAAAGATTTTACCTAAGGGTAATGTGGGTTTTGATGGAACAGAAACCTTGATATTGTGCGTTTTTTTTTTTTTTTTACCCTCAGGCTCAACGTAATTTTAAACAGCTTTTGCTGGAGAAAAAAAAACTGTTTTTAAATTGTTTCGGTGATCCTAACAATGTTTCAAGTTTTTTGTTCTTATAAACCTAAGGTGCTAGCTCTTTTTACGTGTCCGTCGACTTCTTGTTATAATTTATAAATGTGACATTTTCACTCTCACAAGTGTCTTTTTAGTTCTGAATATAATATGATGTGTTTTACAATCAACTTTGAGAATAATTGAGGAAGATGCATGTTCAGCGTTTTCGGCGAGAAATACGCTTATTCAGCCATCATTATATTAAAAGAGAATGGACATATATCCAAAACGGATGCTATCAGCCGAAACAATTTCACAATTTGCACTACTTCTTGTCCTTGAAGTCACTGGGAATTGGGGAAAAAATCGACAAATCAGTTAATAATACAGACTTCCGTCTCAAGAGGAATCACAGTATTGAAAGATCTTACCTAGGGAAATGTGGTTGTCGGTGATACAGTAGCATTGATAGTGTGCAAATGATGGTTATTCTTTTTTGTACACCCTGAGAATCGACATAATTTTAATCAGCTTTTGGGTAAAAAAAATAAAAAGGTCATTGTTTTTAAATTGTCTCTGTGATCCTCACAATGTTTCAAGATTTTTGTTCTTATAAACATAAGGTGCCAGCTCTCTTTACGTGTCAGTCGACTTCTTGTTAAACTTCACAAATGTGACATTTTTACCCTCAGAAGTATCTTCTTAGTTCTAAATATAATATTATGTGATTTACAATCACCTTTCAGAACAATTGAGGAAGTTGCATATTCAGCGTTTTCGCCGAGAAATACACTTATTCAGCCATCATTAGATTAAAAGAGAAGAGACATACCTCCAAAACGGATACTATCAGCCTGAACTATTTCGAAATTTGCGCTACTTCTTGTCCTTGAAGTCACTGCGAATTGGAAGAAAAAATCGACAAATTGGTTAATAATCCAGAATTCTGTCTCAAGAGGAATCAATAATAAAAGATTTTACCTAAGGAAATGTGGTTTTCTGTGATACAGTGTCCTTGATATTGTGCAAATGTTCATTTTTTTTTTTTTCCGCCACGAGGCTCGACGTAATTTCTAAAAGCTTTTCCTGCAGAAAAATAAATAAATTCGAAGTTTTATAACT